>RJWH01002069.1:0-272487 GCA_004363575.1 Solenodon paradoxus | reverse complement strand
CAGGCTTGGGTTTGGGTGCATCAGGGTCAGGGTCTGGTGCAACAGGGTTGGGTTATCATGAGAGCTCTCTTTCTTGCTTATAGATGGCTGCTTTCTTGCTGCCAGGTTCTCACTAGGCCTTTTGTTGTGTATTTGCATGTTAGAAAGAGACCTCTGATGTCTTTTCTTCTTGTAAGAGTACAAGTTGAATAGGATCAGGGCCCCATCCTTATTACCTCATTTCATCTTAATAACTTTTTTAAAGGTCCCATCTCCAAATGTTGCCACATTGGGGGTTAGTGTGTCAACATAAGAATTTTGGCAAAACACAGTTTGGTTCATAACAGGGTTAAATAAGAAATGACCTACATATATCACAGATGACTCTGAGATACTTAAGAAACGTACATTTGTAATTGCAAACTACTATCATAAGTCATTTTCTTCAGTGGAGGGAGATGACGCCATTATCTACCTGTTGCCATTCCAGGAAAAACCTTCCACAATCAATTTTTAATTTTCCCCCCTATTTTTAAGCTGAACAATTTTAACTGAAAAAAATAATCCTTCTTAGGTCCTATATACAACCCTTAATTGGTTTTTTTACCTTTTTATTTATGATTTTGAGTCATAGTTGTTTACAGAAGCAAAAATAACTTAAAGTAGTAATTACATTTTTAAGTTTTCCATGTCTCAGTTGACTTGCGTAGCTCAGAATATAGATGATACATGCCTTGTGCTGGTTCTTAGACCTGGGCGGATGTGAAGAAACTAGAAAGCAGAGATATAACAAAAAGAAAAGAAATTCCTATACCATAGGAAAAGTCTAATAAAGGCTGAATTTTCCAGAATCTCTCAATCTGAATTTTCTTCCAGATTTTATTATACTTTTGAGAATATACCTACAGTGAGCACATACTGAATGTTAAGAAAAAAATCCAGAAGTCGTATATATACATACATGCACACACACATATATATACATACATATACATAACACATATGTAGTATAATATATATATTTGTGGAGTCATATATTATCATTAATAATTATACCATGTAATTTCAGTAGTGTTGGAGGTAAATTTAAAGCCTGCTGTTTTTGAGTTACATGTAATAGTCAAATACCAAATTAGTTAATTAAGAGGTAATGAATCAAGGAAGATATTGTACAGAGACTTCATTAAAATTCATTGGTAACCCAAGTGAAATTTTCATAATTTAATAAAATTGCATGATTTTTAAGTTAGAAGCAAGAATGTCTTTTTTAAAAAGTATATGCAGATATGTTCTTTCATTTGCATTTCATTTTATTAGACGAATACCATATAAATTGCTTTTCTTTATTTTGTTTGAATTAAGTTTTTATCATTACATCCTTAGAATCCTTAGAACCACAAAATAAAATGTTGAAATTTGTATTTAGGAAACTATGAAAGTATCAATTTAGAAAAATGAATGAAAGAAACTTTAAAAATTATTCTTTTCTTTTTAACACTTGTTTTTTTATGATAGAGAGAATTCATTTCCTCAGCATGAAGTGATTTCAACATTTACTGTTGTGTAGTTATTTGTGGGCAAGCAGCATTTCTTGTTTCTGTTTGGATGCTCTTTGTCCATAAAGAACAAGAGTGAAATGAAACTGCCTTCACAGTTACCATTCCTGTATAAATGTACTTGCTATTCAAACATTTGCTGTGGACATCACATTGCATCTGATCCTATAGAACGCAGAAAAAAAATGAGACACCCCTTTTTGCATGTAGTCATGCTCATACTGGGAAAGGCTTCATTGTTGAAGAAGGGCCTTAGTGGAATGTAAAGGTGTATGTGAGGACAGGGTGGCATAACGCGAATAGAGGTAGCAGGAAGAAAGGGATGTAATTGGATAGGAAACACCCAGCATTCGCTTATGGAGTGCAGAGAGAGGTGCCATTATGGAAAAGTAGATTGAGGCAAGATTGTTGAAAGAGTCGCATCATTTTTTCAAAATGTAAATATCTGGTATCTATAAATCCCCCCAAATAATTCTTTAAAAGGAGTCACTTTTGAAAAGTTATTTACTGACTGAACAAACATTTGTGAGTTTCACTGTGTGCAGGAACTGTGGTAGGAGGTGGGGTTATAATGAGAACCAAATAGATCTGACCCCTGAGCTCAGGGAGCTTGTAGTTTTACCCTTTGACTGGGCGGTTCAAGCAGATGATTTCAGCACAGTGTGATAAGTGCTTGCTAGAGGAATGTGGCCTGAACATTAGAGGGTAACTAACCAGGTGTGGGAGGGAAAGGAACTGAGCCCTTGTCCTGGCCTTAAAAATAGTTACCGAAGAATTTGAGTGAGTCATTTATCTGGAGTAGGGGTTTTGATGAGGGTCAACTAGCAGAGTACAAATGCTAATTAAAAGAAAGACAAACATATGAAGGAGGATGGGAACATAGAACACGCTAATTAACCCCTAATAGTAAGAGTATAAAGACAATAGTAGCAACTAAGAGAGTTGAGAAGAAAACAACTCTTATGAGATGTATGCTGACCTCACCCTCAAAGAGAAGGTTAAGAAAAATAACTGTTATGGGATGCATTCCACCCTTAGGGTATAATAGGATCCCACCCCAACCTACAGCAGCAGCAGCTTTACTGCCCACAGGGAGCTACCCTTGTGTTTCTGTATCTTTCCTTTTAATAAACTTTCACTGCACTGACCATGTGAAACTCTACTGAATTCTTTCTCAGTTGTGCTCAGGAGCCTTTGGTGCTCTCAATTTTGTTAAGTTTGCCTGTCTCCCTGTGTGCCTTGTCTCCACTCCCTGTTTGCCTGTGAGTTCCCAGAAACTATCATTCAAAATGAACCAAACCATAGTTATTATATATAAAATGTAAAAATGTTCATTCGTATAAAAGTATTGATCGCTTATTAATTTCAGGATGGTTAGAAAGATCAATATAAATATTTGCATTCGTTCAAAGTCATATAGTAATAGAAACTGATAAAAATAAATATAAAAAATAATAATGTTTAGTATTCTCATCATCTAGCTATATGAAAATATTAAAATATAAAATAACTGTATAGCTAAGTTTAATTTATCAGAATCAGGTATTAATAAAAACCATGTATAATGAATTTAACACATTGATTTGATTTAGTAGTTCATGATCTTTAAAACTTTCATTTCAATGATATGACAATATACAATGCTTGTTCAATATCCATAAAGAGGCATTTTTCTCTGAATGAAAGGGACAATCATTTTCTACTTCCGGAAAGAACAAACCAGAAAACATCTCAGTTATCTTTTATTTTAGGACTTTATTTATGGTTTATGAAGATAAAAATTTTTGAAAAAAGAACCCCCAAACTATGGCTATTTTTCTTGATCTGTTTTCTACTCTCAAGCTCATGTAGTGACAGTTTTGAATTAAAAGATTTTCTTGACTGGATTCCAAATGTGGAGAAGACCTTTTGCCTTTGAAACACACACAGGTGTGTGCAATGCTGTCTCTGCCCTTGTGATGTGTATGTTCTTTGTGTTGAAGGGAGCTGGGCAGAGCATTGGTTAGTGCTGTTGGGTTTCCGCCTTCCTGTTCTTGGCTGGATCTGTGCTGTCAACCAACCTTTGGGATGTCCCCTCAGTGCTGTGGGCGTCTTTTCCTGACAAACATTGTTCTCTTGCAAGATTAAATAGCTGAATCAGTGTGGCCCACATCTTGATCCTGCTGAGAATATTAAGACTCCTGCAGGTTGTTATACAGATGAGCTGGTGAGAGCACTGTTGGAAAAATAAAGTGAGTTTCTCTAAATGAATTTAACAACTGCTGTGAACCTTTTTGTGTCCTCCAGCATGAGTGTGTGTGATGTCAGTTAACCATTTATGTCTCTCATTTTCTCCCAAAGTTGTCTCAGTCCACCTCATGGTCATTATTATCAACATTTTCATACTTTTATTTCATATTTATGGTTGTCAGATAAGACATCAGGCATTTATTTTTGTTTTTTGAAGGAAAGGTGCCGGCAGGAATGGCAGACAGAAGTAGAGAGGAGGAAGAAGCATTTAAATATTTTTTATTTTTATTTCAATTGTACATTTTGGTTGTTCTCCCAGGCTCTGGGATGTGAACCTGAGGTCCTTGACAGCTATGTGGATTATGCCTGGCCAGAGGCAGCAGACCTAACTGCTACTCTACCAGGGAGTATCAGGCATTTGACATTTTAAATTCCTAAGTACTGAAAGTTATTATTTACTTATTCAGGAGCAAAATCATTTTTTGTACTTAAAAGAGTAAAGGGTACTGATATTACTTATATAATCAATTATATAATCAATTAAACTACCCCCTGGGTTATTTGAACTGACTAGCATATTGCATTCTGATCATAGTTATGTTCCTGGTCAAAAAATTGTGAACTATTTACAAAGAGGCAGGACAGATGACTAAATTATTTACATTTCTTCCAATCTTTATTCCTTTATTATTTCTGCTTCCAAGGTTAGATTATTACCTTTGAAATTTCTAAACTTTACAAAAATTATGATGCTTTCTCCTAAATCACATAAAAACCCCCAAACTATTGAACTCTAAAGCATGGAATACACAGATACCTTAAAAATAATTAGTAATTTGTTAGCTTTCTGACTGTAGAAATCTGGAGAAGTTCATTGAAATATTTCCTATTTGGAGGACCCCTTACCTCGCTTGTGTGCAAAGCTTTGCATGATCTGATTATGAGATAGTTCTCCCATCTGTTCCCAACATGCTTTCCATTTGTGTCCTGACACTACACGCGCGTGTGTGTGTGTCTGTGTGACTGCTCAGTACAAATATCTGTGATGTTATCTGTAAATGGCAAAGCACAACAACTGTAATACTATTAAACACATTGGTGCTGTGTTTACGTTTGCAGATTATTCCTTAGATTGTCACTGTGATGATTATAATAATATTTAAAAGTTAAGTAACTTAAATTGTTGCAATGACTGTATCCAAAGCTGAGGACAAAAAATTCCCTAAGAGAAGGCAGGAGAGGGGACACTGACATCCTTCAGCCTATCTTAGTAAATCAGTAAAATAGCCCATAGTTTGCAGTCATCCTGTATGAGGGTGTTAGATAAAGTACCAGTATCTCCTTTCAAATTGTGATCTCTGCCTTATGTACAAAACCATCTGAAGAAACCGATGCACATTTCAAAGAACAGTAATAAAATGTGCAGTCACATGTCTACCATCCAGCTTAAGAAATACCATGTTTTTGTAAAATTTTGAAGACACATATGTGTCTCTTAGGTTTATTCCTTGTCCCCCTGATTAGCTGACAGCAACACAGGCGCCACAGCATCTTGAAAACATAGATTTTCAGTATGAAATTATTAAAGATGTTATGAAAATAATTTATAGATTTTGGAGAACACCTTTCAACACCATTAATGTACACATGGTTTATAAGGATTTATCTTCATTGTCATCCAGGACTCAAGTGGGATCGTATCTATCATTTGTCACCATGCACCTCTGCTTTACTTAGTTGACACCTACTCCCCAAACAGAGAATGGGGACAGGAATGAAAGTTCTTGAAGGATTCTTTGAGTTGGGCATAGTCATTCACATTTGTTATTTCATTTGTTTTTCTCCACAATCCCTAGAAATCATTGTCATTATCCTCATGTCACAGATGAAGCAAGCCTGGATAGGACAAGTAAATTGCTTCCATGCATACAACCAGTAAAGAACAGAGCTGGGGTTTGAGTCCAGGCTTTATTTTCTGACTTCAAAGTGTAGAGTTCAGGGATCATTGCTTGAATGTTATATCCAGAGCTCTTATGCCACAGAGCAAATTTCAAATCTTTTTTACATTGATGCAAAAGTCATTTTATTCTTAAAGGACGTTCTGGAGGTTGAATAGCATCACTGGACCGAAGCTACGAGTTTCAGATTTCTCAACACTGGGAACAGAGCTTTATCACCTATGAGGAGAATGCTCCCTTTAAATGCTCCTTTATGTGCTGAGACACAGGATGCCTTTGCTTTGCTCCAGCGTGGAATTTATTCATGTGGCACTTGAAGTTAAAGCTAAAAGCACAGTCTCCTTCAGGATGTACTTACTGACTTGTTCTAGATCCTCTGAAGATGTCTGCTCTGTGCTTGGTGATGTGTTGTTGCTGAGGACGCAAGATCTAAGTGCAGTCCTCCCTTATCCTCAAACACACACACACACACACACACACACACAGAACAGCCTGGCAAGTGTGTTAGGAGAGAGCTGGGGTTGGGGTTTCTGGTAGCACAGTGGAAGGCATCTAACCACTGGTGGGGTTTGGTGATGATCTCAGATGGCATTTAGAGAAGAAGATGGCATAAGATGAGTTTCTAGAAATGAGTAAGCATAGAAGCAAAGGAGGATGAGGTGGTGGTGAATGGTGGGTGCAAAAATCTCCCCGCGTGGGGAAGTGCATGTACAAGGAGTCCAGAGTTGTAGTGCATGGTGTGCTTGGAGAACTGTGAATTCTCATTGTACCCTGAATATTTGGGGGAGTGATTGAGCAGCATGTTATTTGGTTTTAGGGTCACTGTCTAGATGTAGGGCGGGCCTCACCTCATCTTGTTAGCTCGGCCCCTCTCTAGGTTGGGTTTCTGCTGTCATTGACACTCTTGAAGTCCTTACATCAGGCTGTAGGGTGTGGGATAATTATAGCGTGAATATTTGTAGGGGTCTGCTTTGGAGAACGAAAGGAAAATTATCTTGCAGCTCTGTATTTTTAATCTATGCCAATTGAAAATATAACTTAAACACCTTTAGTGCATGAACTTAGAATTAAATAACAAATGGTGAGCACAGGGGTCTGTATGGCATGTAAGTAGGGCAGTGGTGTGTTCATGCCCCAACTGTGATACAAGGCTAGGATGGCTAGTCTCAGACACAGTGTCAGGTTGGCAGGTCTGAAAGTGTAAACCTGTATAAATATGTATGCCTTTAGCTTTGCATACAAATGCTACATTAGTTTTATACAAATATGGAGAGAAAAATCTCAGTTAACTAAAATGTCTGCAGTGGGGAATATGCTGGTAAACGTATTATATTTTAGTAAATGTTAAGACTAAACAAATCTTGGTTGATCTTATTGACAGTATTTCTGAAAATTAGATGACAAATGAGTGCAGCTAATATTAACTCAGAAACTTAACTGATCCTTGCTCTTTGAAGGCTAGAGATCACAGACATCCATCAGCACAAATCACTATATCATATGTAAAGATGGTCCAAGAGATGACCTGGGTGTCTATTATCCTCAGGACACTGTCTGGAAACCATCTCTTTTGATAGCTTATAAGGATGCCTGTTTGAGATTAACTTTGACTCCTAAAGTCAGAATGCAAAGGAACAAAATCCTAGTAGTTTTGAATGTCTTAGTTTTATGTGTGTAAAGAATTAAGGACTTGATTCTAGCTAAAAGCAAAGGAAGTTTTGAATTACAGCAAGATACATGGGTAAGATATTAGAAATAACTTACAGTGATATGTAGGTTATAAGATAAAGTCTTAAGGCTCCTTCACATTTAAAAGTGACCCATTTCAGCAGAGCATTGGATATCATGATTATGCTTTTTTTCTCCTACATATTAAATAGGAATGCTAATATTTGATCTTCATTTTAAGTTGAGAGGATCAATGAAAGCATGGTCGGAAAGCCTCTTGCATGACACATGAGAAAGCATCACTAAATTAAAGTATGAAATCAAACTCTCTCTATGGAGATAGGTACATAGGAGATGGCTAGCTTTCCTTTTCTGACCTTTTACAATCTCATTAAAATGCAAGAGAAAAGTCTGGAGAAAGCAGTATAAGGTTTGCTTGGGAGTCAGAGAAGTGTGTATGCCTGAGGTGGAGGAGGGAAGGTCAGGTTTACCTCTCTGGGCTGCTCCACACTTGCCATATTAATCTAACCAGAATCCACATGGAAAGCAAAGTGGTGACAATTATTCCTGCAGATCCCCAAATAGTATTTTTTGAGATGAGAATTAATACCAAGCAAAAAGTTTAGGTTTTATGGAAGATCCCATTTTCTTTTTATAGCTTTGTTTTTTATACAACAAATATTTGGGATGAACTGATGATATTTATGGCATCAAAAAAGAGTCATAAGATGGAGAATGTTCAAATCTAGTAAGCAATATTGGATTACAAGGTCATTCAGAAGGATGAGATAGGCAATAATCAGAACAGGCAGAAATAAAACCATAATGAACAGTAATCCTAAAGAAAATTGAAACACAGAAAACACTGCATTATTTATTTGAACTCAGTGGGATCATGCCAAGGAAGAGGCAGCTGGCTTTCTGCTTTTGGAATGTTTGTAGACTGGAGAAAAAACTAGTCATCAGACTTAAGCTCTTACTTAATACTTGCTCTTAGGCCAGATCTAACAGTAAAGTGAAGCAGTTAACTATATGACTCAGGGCAGAAACTTCACAGGCATAGTTTCAAGAGGACCTGGGTTAGGATTCTGCCTATTTCAGTTTCATCATCACTGCCTTCTGTTTCCTCCATTCTTTCCTCAGCAGAACTTGGACCTTATGAATGGATTTTAAGGCAGTCAAAATGTGGGTTCAGATGCTGGCCTCTCCTTTTATTACCTCTGTTACTGTAGCAAATAGAGGAATAAAGGGTTTCTTCTTTGTTCACTTTACTGTATCTGAGTTTCCACACATGCGAAATAGAGAATAAAAAAATACTTAAATTGCAGAAGGATTGCGATAATTAAATATTAGTGTTTATAATGTACTTAAGACTTGGCATAATGCTCAACACTGATGGTTTTGTTATTATTATGGGATAAATGGAAAACTGAGATAAGCTCTTGGCATAAAAACGTTTTAAAGAATCACTTAATTTTGTATTTGTAGAACTAACTACCTCATTCCCAGTCTTCAAAACTACTCCCATTTATAATGGTTTATTTCATTTTATTTGGATTTTCTGGAAGTAACATTTTGGTTACTGTCACTCATTACTCTTGTATAAAATTTCTTCATTAAGTGTTGTTGCTAAATTTGCCTGGAAGCTTATGTACATTTAGGATTTTTCACTCATGAAGGTAGAAATTGATTTTAAAAAAAAGTAAGAATAAGTTTATTGACTTAATGATTCGTGTGCATTAAAGGTAAAATAAGCCTCATTCATGTAACTTGGCATAATACATATTATTTTAAGTTCACAAATGAATTGTTTACCAATTTAGGCTCAGGACTCCTTTGTAGACAATACACTAATATGTTTTGCTTCCTTATACACATTATGATAAACACCAGGGTTATTTCAATGTCAGCTTTTAAATAGGATGGAAGAGATGAATAGAGGATGGTGGAGACTTAAATTTCTGCTGGAATTCTGTATTTTAATATAGAAGGGCAGACAATAACATTTGAATTCTGCTTTCACTTCATCAAAAGGCACAGATTCCAAATTCAGTCTTTGATCTGATGGCGATCTGTCGGTGTCCACGGCAACTTCCAGGTGATACAAATATTATAAGGCACAAGGCCGCAATGGGCTTTCTCTCTGGAATATCGCCAGCTCTGTTATCTGTGTCCTTCCATGAATGCTTAGCACCTCCATAAAGAGCTGCTGCTGATCACCTACAGCAGTCTTTGATGTGAGCGTTATGTGAAGACTCACAGTTTCCATTTGTTGTGTTTAGCAGTCTTAGCAGATTCAAAATTTTGTTTTTTTCCACCCAGAAATGGATTTATTTTGTCATCATTGCTATGAATACCCATGTTAGATATTACACAAAATTCACATTTGAGAGGAGATTATATATGCTTCTACAGGATAACTTTTATAGCACTTACACTGTGTCAAAGTACTGATTTAATTTTCTTTCTCCTAAAAGTGTGGGTTCTTGAGCTCAGGGAATGTGGCCAGTTACATTTTGAGCCTCAGTACCAGGTATACTGCTGGGCATGTATTAGCATTAGTGAATGTTTTTTGAATAAATAACATTGTGTGGCACTTCACTGCTCTTCACCACTGCACAGCACAAATGCTTATTTCCAAATTCATTTCCTCTTATGCTCTTTCTTATGAGGCCCTATCTTATCTTGCCACACTCCTAGATCCTCTCTTCCCATTTAGCTCCTAAGAGATATAATATCTTAAAGATTTGTCTGTTAAGGAAATAATAAGTATGTTGTATATGTGATGGTTGTACTTTATTTTGAGTCAAGATAGGTTGACTACTGAAATAAATAGACCTCAGATAGGAGCACAAGAAGGGTTTGCTTCTCTCTCACATCACAGGTCAATGCAGAGATGGGACTCCAAGGGCTCTCCTCCATGCAGTCACTCAGGGATTCGGGCTCTTCTCTCAGTGTCTCTGCTATCCCCCTGGCCTTGACATTCTCCATTGGATGAGCTACATGTGGCATGCAGTCAAACAGAGAAGGACCACTGTGGATTCTAAGAGGTTTTAGGGGCTAGATTTAGAATCTGTGCATATCACTTCCATCTTTGCTCCAAAGGTCAGAATTCAGTCATGTGCACTTGCTTAACTTGCAGGGAACTAGAGATGTGGAATGGTGGTGTGCCACAGAAGAAGACAAAAAAATGGAAATTGGCCATTGTCAATACCTGCTGTATATATCCTCTTATCAACATTCTATTCTTCTAGGTGAGGTAGAAATAGTACCAAATGCAAAGGTTGTCATTTTAGCCTCTAAGATGCTTGCCTTGTTTTCGTAAGAGCTGAATTTGAGTTTCAAGGAACAGATAGCACTCTCTAAAGTTAAAGTAATACTTTGGGTTGAAGAACTATATTACTCCTTTGTTTGCACTGTTTCTTAAGTCTGGCTCTATTGTAAGTGAGACTAATGTCCAATCTAAAGTGGGAGGGAGACCTTGCAATAATATGTTAATGGGGTACAGAAAGTTCAAGTATAAAATGCAGATTTGATTTTTGCAGGAAGATTTACAACACAATTTGGATTGTCACACAAAGCCCCAAAGTAAGCAAAATTTATAATGTCCCCAGCTGACCTTGTCCTGAAGTGAGATACCCCAACAGACTCAAAGAAATGACTTTGTAGCCACCCATCTCTGAGATAAGAACTTTAGTCTGACCCTTTTGGAAACTGTCACTGGGTGGAGACGGTAGCCACCTGCTTATTGTGTCATATCCAAATTTATGAAACTGTGGGACTTGATTGTTTTCTTCTGTGATGTTTGAAAGTCTGCATTTGCCTCCTTCTCCTAAGAATGACTCAGACTTGCAGTGGTGTACAGATACATTTTAAGGATGTTTTGTGAAAATTAGTTTTTAGTCATATTCTATGTGAAAAAGTCAGTTTCTTAGGCTGTTGTGGGACTTAAAAATCAGACACTTCCTTTTGGGATTACAAGTTACAATTTATAAATTTGCTCTAAAAAAGAACTTAGTTTTCAAAATAGGAGAGATGCTGATAGTGAATTATGGGTGCTCTAAAGGCATCAAAAAATTTGTTGTAATACCCATTTATGCCTATAGAATGGTAAGCACATTGAAAGAATTTGACCTCTTCTAATGGTTGAGCCTTTTTTGTCATGCAAACTTGTGCATGTTTTTTATGAGGTGTTAATGTGGTTAGTAGCTAATGTTTCTAATTTATGCAATTGGATATTTCATAAATGGGGTTTCTGCATGCAAGCATTTGTACACATTAATATTTATGCAAGTATTCAAATCAATGCAAGGGCATCTGTTTGAGTATGTGATAAAAATATGCATATGCATGAACATTTGTACCAGGGGATAAGTCCCTAAAGTTAGTGATTGCTGAGATTACAGTTTACAACTTTTGTCCTTTTGACAAAATTTTCTTGACTAGAAAGGCTTGCAGAAAAGTAGCACAAGCACTAATATTGTCAAACAAAATGGTGTTCTTAGCTGCATTTCATAGTTATGAATGACAGATCATTATTTTAGAATATGTAACAATTTTCACAAAGAGCATTTTCCAATATATTGTCAGTACAAAAACATGCAGTTAGTAATAGGTTTTTTGGTCAGATGTATTTTATTTCTAAATAATTTTAATTGATTTTAGCTTGTATTTGACCCCTAGAAATAATTGACTCTTTCAGTATGGGGCTTCCTTTTCTTAGTTTAGGATCTATGTATGAGTGCAAAGGGTGACAGAAAGGAATGTGGTTGGGTCGGGAGCAAGGATTCTAGTTTTAAGTCCTTCATGGTCACCTGCACTATGCTTGTCCATATCATCTCAGGTGAATCTGCCTTCTGGAATCTTCCTCCAGCTAGAAATTATGGTCATGGGGCCAGACTCCCCGTGCAAGCTAAGGACCCTCCTCCAGGAAATGTGAGGGCATTGCTACAAAACATGAGGTTTGCTGTGCCTCATTACTTGGTCATCTACTGACTCCTCCTTATTTCTTTGTTTATCTAGAGTATGTGTCTTTGATCTCTTTATACTTCTGATTCTGTTTTGTCTGTTTATTAGATTCCACTGGCACAGGGTTTCTCTTCATTTATAAATTTATTTGCTGGTAAATTTCCAGTCCCCTATGTTAACAGTTCATGGGAGGCCAAGAATAAACAGAGTTGATTCTGAAATATCAGTTTTGCAGTTTAAAGATGTGTGAAAGATATCTTCTTTCTTTCTTCTTCTTCCTTTTTTGTATCCCATTGCTGAGGAATTTAAAATCTACCAGCTGTTTGGAATGGATGAGAATTATGGTGTGTCTTTGTCACGCTTAAGCAACATCTTTGCTGTGAAATTTTGGTTAGCTGATTTTAAGCTGAAATCTCAAGGAAATCCTTTTTTTTTTCTTATGGGGAAAGTTATGAATGATTTAGGTGTGAAGGAATTGCTTGCTCAGTGTTGTTCTATCCCAATGCCCAAATAGTATTTATTTTCCATAACTATCTGGGTGAAAGTACAGGTTTTTGTTTTCTGTGTCTTCTGCGGAAGGCAAGGCTGTCAGAACAGAGATAACTGGTTAAAATGTTCCAGATCTCTGACTGACATACAATATTGCTTGCTTTGAACATTTTCCAGTTATATAATTCTAGACTAGCCCTAGGGTATAAAGTTTGGGACCTGGATCATTTATGCTTCTGTGTGCGGGAGGAGGCTTAGAACCATTTGCAAGGAGGATTTTTGTCTCTTGTTGGTATTTGCTTGGTGCATCTCGCCATCCATTTGCTCAAGGAAGAAGGAATATCCAGTGTAGAAATTTTGCAGTAGGAAGGAGTATTTTATATTGTAGCCACGGAGAGAAGGTTAGAATAGCTAAGGGGAGTGTGGGATAGGATAGGATGTGGGGGAGACCAGGCAGAGTCATAATTTCTCTGTAACTACAGTGGAGGTCACTGAATGTTTTAAAGTAGAGATGTGATACTATTTGATTTAGATTTTCAAAAAGACTCCCTTGGTTGATGTGGAATAATGCATTTCACGGAGCCCAGAAGGAACATAGGGAATAATTATGGGGGACAGGTAAGGCATGATGGTTTGAACTAAACTAGTGGCAATAAAAATGGAGAAAAAAGGACACTTTTGAGTTTTATTATGGAGACAGAACTCCTTTAGATTCATGCTGAAGAATGAAATATTGAGAATGGGGGAGCAGAGAAAACAAGAGTAGCATTGGTGGAGTGGTGGGGAAGGGCATGTTGGAGGGGGTAATGAATTGGAAATAGTGAGCAGAGGTCACTAGTTCAACAAGTCTGACAATTAAGAGCAGACAAGAAGGGGCTGAAGATGGAAATAATTTAAAGATCAAACTTTTTTTATTCATTATTATTTTTGTAATATGGGGACTTGTGAAGCATGTTTGAATTGGCGTTGATGGAACTGATCCAGTGGAGCAGGAAAAGGAATGAGGGGTGATGGCAAGAGGAGGCCGGGGAGGATGGAGTCAAAGCACAAGTGTAGGGGTTGGCCTTCGATGGGATTCAGGAATACTTTTTCCACTGTACCAAGAGGAAAAGCAGGCAGTATATATTTAGTTACAGGAAGGTTTATAGTGGGTGATGGGAAGGTGAGGGAGTCACCATGGATTATTGCTGCTACTTAGAAATCTGCATTTGTGCGTTCCGCCTTTCTCTAATCTCCTTTTCCTCAGTGTGTGAGCATTTGTTGAGAACAACTCAGTCTCAGCTCAGTCATTTATCCTGTACACATCCAGGTCATATTGTGCATGTTTGCAAGCAGGACACAGCCAGGCTCAGAGTGATTATCAGAGATTTTCTTCGATCTAGTGCCTGAGCTGTCTAGGGCATTGGTACCACTGGGCACATGTGGTGACTGACCACCTGAAATGTGGCTGGTGCAATGGAAGAATTGAACATTTCGTTTATTTATTTAGATGTAAACTGATACTCATTTCAGTTATTGGAAAACTTATACTACGTTTGGAACAGCATAGATATGTAAATCTACTTTTTCAATGACACCAAGTGCTGGTAATAACATGGAGTGTTTGTTTAAGATGTTCTGTCAGTGTAAACCAGACCCTGATTTCAAAGACTTAGCTCAAATATATATAAACTCTCCTGTTCAAAATGTTGCAGGGGTTTCATATTGAAATGATAAATATTTGGATATGTTGAGTAAAACTATATTGTATATTCATTTCACTTCATCTTAAATTTTCTGTTTTAGAGTAGCTGCTAGAAAAATCAGTGTTAATATGTAATTCACATTGTATTTCTGTTGGGCAGTACTGTCTTAGGGGCTTTGCCTGTAAGAAAGGCTCATATTTTCAGTATATACTTGTTCATACATAACTAGGAGTATATCAGAGGAGTGGTGACAGTTTAGGAATCATGGGCATGGAGAGTTGATGTTATTTTCTTAAAGTCTTGGGGCTCTAAAGCTGGACTTTGAACCCTGGCTTTTGGGCTGCCTGGAGGCCGTGCCCTGGATCTATAGCACATGGAAGTCATTTTCTACATTCTCTCACTCAAATTATTCTTTGTTTACACTAGCAAAAGAAATTTACATGGATGCTTAAAGGACAGAATTTGGTTTTTAACTCAAGCAGTTGAAATTATGACCTTCGGGTATAGTTTTAATGTTCTGTTACTGACTTTGCTTTGATTTAACTGAGAATACACAGTTTATAGTTAGGTCTCTCCCTGTTTTTGAATTACAGGAGTAAGATTCAACTCTTTCATGTCTTTTTTTCACTACCGATGATAACCACTGTTTGGTCCATGCACTGGACCTGCTGTCACCAAGTGCTAGACTGCACTTAGTCCAGTATTGCATAGTTGATAATACTTTTCTTTGTCCTGAGATGAAAGCTTTCATCAAGAATCCTCGTAAAAAACATGTATTTATTTTTACAGGAGTAATTTCAAGTTAGAATAGCATTTCAAGGGTTAAACTAAAGTTTCTGTTCTACAGTGATGTTGTGTGGGCATCTGAAGATCAGCACAACCCAAAATGAGCTCCTGATCCATCCCTCTTATTCTTTATTCCCTATCTTATTTAGTGTCAGCTCCAGACAGCCCATTACTGAAGTTAGAAAACTTCATCATCTTTAATGCCTTCTCTTCCATCACCCCCAGCATTCCATCACCACTGAAGTGACTCTCCAGATCCTTCCAGTATTTCTTTCCTTCATTCTACTCTACCACTGACTCTTTCAGATTCTCAGTATCTCTAACTTTCCTCTTGTTCCCTATTACTTGGAATGGCTTACTCATTCATGTTCCCTAGTCATTTGTGACATGATCTCCTTCAGGAGAGGGATCTTCCTATCTTTCATCTTTGAGTTTATAGGTCTAGTCAGGAGCATGTGCTGTTGACAGGAATAGTCTTAAGTTGTATTTCTTCATGAGCATTCCTCTCTCCTTCACTTCTGAAGCCTGTCAGTATAGCTATCTCAGCGTAATGCTTCCGCTGAATGCACAATCAGTAGCAACGCTGCAGGCCCTTGCTGGATGCAAGATAGCATGCTTTGCCCATGTACCAGCTCTGCTCACATGGATCCAGCAAAAATCCCTCCCTAGCGACTCCGGCTAATGAGGGACAGATGTTTTTTTTGGAGTCTAAGTCCTATAATAGTATGTCCCTGGGGAAGGGGGATATTGGGGAATTGAATAGAAATCCCTGTAATATGACATATAATACTCAATAACCTTGGGACAAACTGGATAATTTCCATATAGGTGTAGAGGCAGACCATTTGGCTCATTGTTTATGAATCAAAGCTTGCAATAGGAAACTAAAAAGCAGAAAAAAAGTAAAAAGGAACTGTAAAAGAAGCAGCGTTTCATGTAATTGAATCACAAGTTTAAATCCTCTTTGAAAAATTAGTCACATTTCATAAGGAGAGCCAAAGAATTCACCTAATATAAATTATGCCTAGAGCTCCCTGGTACCATGTTACTTTCAGCATTTACTTTAGGTCTCTCTCCAAATAGGATATAATTTCAGAAATGAGTCTGCATCAATCTTGCCCCTGGTGGGAAGAAAACAGTTATTTCTGTCTGTAATGTGGCAACAAGATGCCAGTAGCTACTCAGGCAATGTGATGAAGAGATATTGGTATTTTTATATGATGTATAGGATTTCATATAGGGAGAGTTTAGTTAAATAACATGTTCTTTTTTTTTTTTTTTGCCTTTTCTCAGTTCACTTATGGCAAGTCTCAGAATGTCAGGTCCCTATGTTACAAATACTCATTTACCAATGAGCCATGTTTACAGACAGCCCCACCTTGCCTGGTCTCCCTACTGAATAACAGTATTGTGAAAAGTCTCAGAACTCTTGAAGAATAATTAGACTTTTAGCCAAAGAAAGGGAAGCAACTGCCCAGATTATCAGTTAGAGGAAGTTTTCTGCGTCTGGATTCTCTGACATTAGTCAATAGTCAATATATGGTAGACCTGCCAACTCAGAATTGTGTCATCTTGACAGCTTCTATTCTGCCTTATTTTGCTTTTGTAAAATTTTTTCTTCCTGGAATTCTAGCAATTGGGTTCAACTTAGTTAAAAAACATATCTTTTCTCTAAATTTGTGGGTTAAGAGCTGGCTAGTAATTAATATAATAATTCGTGTGAATCAGATAGCTTTCTTTAAAATTATGTCAGTGAGGTCAGCCACTTGGAAGGTAAATGTTTCTGGTGAGAGGTCCATGCTCTAAAGGATGGATATTTTGGGGAAGTGGATAGAGAGAGAAGAACCCATTAGCAGAAAGAGGGGTTTGAGGCTCTTCTGTCTACATATAGGACAGGGAAATGAGGTTTGGGATTTGGGGCATGGTCTTGCAAGAGGGGGAAGATAAACTTAGGCTTTTTTCAAAAATATTCCTATGAGCCCTTCTAAAGTTGATAAATTTGGTAAATCTATACGACGGGCTATTCTGCAGCCATTCAAGAAATGAGATTGAGTGATGATAAAAAAGAAGAAAGTGCAGGCATGTCCTGGTGGAATAGTGGTTAAGTCAGTCACCTCTGAAGGATGCAAGTCACATTCCCCTGGATTCGAGTCCCGAGTCCTGGGTCCTGGGAGAAATAGCCATTGTAAACAACTAAGTGGAAAGAAAATACAAATGCTTCCTATTCCTCCTCAAAAAGAAAGTATGGAATAGACTGTAGAATATGCTTCCATTTCTGTGTGTAAATTTAGAAGGTTAGTGTTTTATATGTGTGCATTTCTTTGTATTAGTATATGCAGAGAATTTTTTTGAAAGAAACGTAAGGAATAGTAATTTTGGCTGCCTGAGAAAAGAGCCTGGGGACCTGGGTCTGAGATAGGATTTTTTTTTTTTTTTTGTAGCTTTTTGCATACAGTTTGAATTCTTACATACATTACTTTTAAATTAAAAGAAGAAATAACTGAAAGTTTATAGCTATACTCTTACCCTTAGGAAAATTAGTGTGGGAAGAAGGGGAGGAACAGATAATCTCTTTGTCCTTCTTTCTTCTGAGTCATAAAGCTCAGAACTCTTGCAGCCTAGGACTCGTCTAGTTTTATTACCTCAGCAGGATTATGGTTAAATAAGCTTTTCTGGGCTGACCTGAAACTGAACTACTATTTATAATCTCTTTCTATGGGGAACATTCTACAGTGTTTCAGAAATTCCCTCCACTCTTCTCTCAATTTCATGTCTTTTTCCTTCTTTTAAAAAAAAATTGAAAAGAACTTAGACTTATTCCAAGAGACCTATCCATTCATATTCTGACTCATTTCATCAGAAATGACATGGTGTGTCCTGTTGGAGTATCAGTTAGTTCAGTTGCCTCTGAAGGACCTAGGCCATGTACTGCTGGGTTCAAGTCCTGAGTCTGGGGGGAAACCAACCAGTGTGAATAATTAAAATGAAAATAAAATAAAATGCTTCTCACTCCTCTCTCTCTCCCTGCCTGTCTATCTACTTGCCTTCTTTCCTGCCTGTACCTTTTCTTAAAAAAAAAAAACAAAAAAAAAAAACACTATGCATTTATATGCTCGAATAACTTTTGGGTTTGCTTTTTTTTTTTCTTCTTCCCCAACAAGAATTTTTTTCACTTACTTTTCCAACTTGCCTTTACATTTTGCAGAAGAAAGGCAGTACCACTTATTTGTTTGTATGCTTTGTAGAAAGTTGTTGACCTTCAATAAAGATTTGTGGGGTAAGTAAATGGAGGTGTGGTTGGCTAAGCAGATTGGTCACTGTAAATTGTCAGATATTAAACTTCCATGGTCTTAGAGACTGTAGAAAAGGTGTTAATCTAGCACAGAGCTTCTCAACATGGACACTGGTAGCATCTTGGGCAAAATTACCCCTTTTGGGGTCCATGTCCTGTACATTCTAGGAGGTTTAGCAGCATCCCTGGCCCCTTCCACTGTCAATGTGACCCCCAGTCAGAACAATCAGAAATGTCCTTTGTCATTGCCAAATGTCACTAAGGGGAAAAATTTCCCTAATTGACAATCTCTGATTAGGAGTGATTCACATTTGATATTTGTTACTCAGTGTCCAATACTGAGGGAGAAGTTTTCCAGTATTGGTGACCCAGAATAGGGGTGAAGTAAAACTTCTGAATGCTGATTGAGTGGTTTTGTGTGAAATTAGAAACAGTGACCCTATGGACAGATGAGTCAGAAAAGGGCTAGGGAAGGAAGTGCAGGAAGTTTTATCTTCCATTTGCTCCCTTCCTTGATGGGTTTTTGGGTAGGAGGCCCTTGTACCACCTGGGACTCTTGCGGTGAGTCTACCTGAATCAGTAGATAACAGGTTCTTGGAGCCTGCACTCATGAAAGTATTAAGTGACAGAGTTGAGTGGCTTCAACGTTACATGGGCTGTGCTTGGTCATGTCAGTAGGCAGCCAAGAAAAACTTTCCTCATTAATATGGAAAAGAAGCAGATTGTATATCATCTGCAAATGTTTATTGAGCATCTACCATATGCCAGAAGGAAAAAGGCTCTCCTTCCTCCTACACTTATTTCTCTGTAAAAGAATCTATGTCTGTGTACTTGTTGTGATCATTTCATCTTACATTTTTCAGAATCTTTTTTATTAATACCAGGGCTTCTCCTTCTGCCCCTCTCCACCCTCCAGCTTAATGTGCCTGCTTTCTGAAGAGCCAATTACAATTAAAAGGAAGTAGAAGGGCAATCAAAGAAATGGCAAGAATTTTCAGAATCATCCAGGTTGTGTGCCAGTGCTCCGTGAGTGAACGCGCACACTGAGCTGCGTTCTAGAGACTCACTTCAGCTTGTCTTCTGTTTATGACTTATCCTCCCTTGCATGGAGCATCTACTGCCAAGGTGCTTTTAGAATCTCCTTCCCTGGAGGTCTTTAAAAATAGAACAAAATACCCGTCTGTCCAGAGTGGTTTTGATGCAGTGCTGCTGATGAGAAGGAATAGGATAGCTTTTCTGTCCAGGCACTTTTCAGCCTTGAATGCTGTTACATGGATCACTTTGCTTTTTGGGTGGGGAAAGTGACTCTCTGAATGTATTGCTCTCTCACTGTACATATCCTGGTTTAATAGAAGAAAGGTTGTTTGTCTCCTCCTTCCAATGTTTCTGAAGTGCTTAGCACATGTGGAGCCTCACAACACCGCTGGAGCTCGGTGGGTCCCTTCTTTGGGTCCCCGGGGCACATGGTTGTTCAGGGACTGCCTGGAGTAGAGATGCCATCCTGCCAACAGATTCTCCAAATACAAGTTCTTTTCTCTCAGTCCTCCTGGTTCTTTGTGTTTGTGGTTTTTGCTCTGCTTTATGGTATCCAGACATTTGGTTTGGAGCCATAAAATTAAAAAAAAAATGGTGGCAGGGGAATCTACTTAGATCATTAACTCTCTCTGTTCATTCAAGAAAGTATATTTTCATATAAAATTGTAATAAGGGTTTATTGTCAACCTTACAGTCACACACACACATTTGTGTGTATATATGTTTGTGTATATATGAACATAGGAATTTATGTGTAAATGTATCTGTGTAGATGTAGAGTTATAGCAGTGTGTGTGTGTATGTGAGTGTGTGTGTGTGTGTGTGTGTGTGTGTGTGTGTGTGTTCCTTTATTGGCCTGAATGCAGCAGGAAGCAGTAAACCCAACTGATGATTAATAGAGTATTTACCAAGTTAAGACTGTAGTCAACAAAATAGACTAGTGGTCATGAGGGACCCAGAAATTCAGGGAGTTGTGACCCCCTTTGTGGGTTGAAGTCCGTGGAGAACTGGTCTCCTAGTTGGGAGGAGGAGGAAGCTGCTACCAGGAATAGGGCACCAAAGGCAGGAGGGTGTGGAGAAGAAACCCCTTCTCCCTCTCGTGTCTTCTATCTCCTGTCCCTGTCTCCCGCTGTCCAAGTTCACTAGAAGACAGTTTGCAGAGAAGTCTGCAGAGGCGTTGCTCAGTGTTCTGCTCCTGGAACAGAGCTGGTGGAGGAGGGAAACACTGGAGCTGAGTTGGCAGCAAATGGAGAATAACCAGGCATTATTTTCTGTATGTGTCCGTGTTAATTTGTCCTTACTTTTCTAATTTCACCTTTGACCTGAAAAATATGCTGTGGATTAGTTCTACTCTGTAGTCTCTTAACAGTTAAATCTTAAGTCTTAACAGTTAAATCTCAATATTTCTTTCCTGAATTAGATAAAAGCATACACTGTCTTTCTCAGTGATTATCTCAGACTGTTCGTGAACACAGCTTGAACTATTGCCTTTCTAATATTTTGATTATCCATTTTTACTGGATTGCCATTGTTTCTAGACATTTTCAATGGACACATCCTGTAAATATATTTTTTAGAAAGAAAAATACAGTATTTGAAAATGTCAACCTTATCAGTACCAAATACACTGAACTCAGCATGCCAAAATACTAGAAAGAATTTTTTGTGTGATTATGTTACTTAATTATACATTTAGGACCATTGATTTCAGTTTGATTTTGAATTTCAGATATTGCTTTATTTTTGTCTTTTTTGAGTTATTTTAAATTTTTTTGTTATATGGAAAAAATGTTTACATGATTTTCCAAAACCAAAACTATGAAGTGAAGCCTATTGGGAAAGATCTCACTGTCATCTCCATTTCTTCCTTCATGTTCTGTCCTTTACTTGATAGAAAATTGCTTTGTTTTTTTTTTCTTTTGTTTCATTCTTTTTTCTTCCTGGAAATATGAATAGGTGTGTCTATAGAATGTATATTCTCCCCTTTGTCATCCAAATGGTAACATTTAGTACTTTTCTTTTTCCTTTATCTGCATATCCTGAGATCACTTCACAGCAGTATTGGGAGATCTGCCCTCTGGATCTGACAACTCCCTTGTTTAATTGCACAATGGTTTATTTAACCAATCCCTCTTCATGCACATTTGGGTTATTTCCAGTCCTCAGTGAATAGTTTTGTACAGATATCATCTCATATTTTTTTACCAGCACTTTTATGGTTTGATTTTGATAAGAGGAACTAATGGATCAAAAATGCATATGTAATTTTGCTAGATATTACCAAATTTGCTTCCACTGGGTTAAATAGTTTTGTGTTCCCACCAATAATATAGTGGAGACCCATTTCTCCAGTCTGTCCAACACAGTTTGTTGTAAACTTTTAGAATTTTTTTCTAATTTACAAAGCAAGAAGTGGAGATCTCATTTTTTTTTTTTTTTTTTTTTTTTTTTTGTAGGAAAGACAGGCAGGAATGGAGGTGCTTAGCAGGCAGGAAGGGAGAGGAGCTGAAGAAGCATTTTATTAATTTTATTTAGTTGTTCACTTGGTTGTTTTCTCAACCATGGGTTTTGAACTCGTCACCTTGGGATGCACGTGGACTACACCTCTGGTGAATTGACCCTCTAGCCCACCAGGTCTCCCCTCATGGTGTCTTAATTTGTGTTTTTCTTGTTGAAATTGAGCACCTCATCTTAGACTGAAGACAATTTGCATTTCTTTTTCTGTGAATGCTGTGTCCATCCTTTGTCCATATTGGGCTGTTAGTCTTTTTCAGTTTTTAGATGTTCCTTTTACATTGGTGCTATTATTCCTTCATGATCTGTTAAAATTCTCCTGCCCCATTGTTTTTATTTAGCTAACAGTATATTATTTTTATGTGTACATTTTAGATTGTTATTCATTTTTATTTGCACATAGTTGTTAGTTTGTATGTAGTAATTTCCCCACTGGCTCTGGATTTTTAGTTCTGTATGTTTTCCCATTCCCATTTGCATTATAAAATAATTCCCCCATGTTTTCTTCCATGGTTTCATATTTTACTGTACATCTAATTTGGATTTATCTTGGTGTGAGGCATGAGGTATGGATCCAGCTGTGCTTTTTTTTCTGTGTTCTTACATTCTTCTTAAAGTGTCTTCCTCTTTCTCCATTGGTGGGAACACCCATTATCATATGCACTTGGGTCTGTCTCTGAAACTTTTTTCCATTTATCTGTTAATACTCCAGTAACATGCAGTTTTAATAAGAGGCTTTATAATATGTGCTTAAAAGTATTTTTTCTTTTTTTAAAGACGAGATCTAGGCAGAAATGAAGTGAGTAGACAGGCAAGCAGGAAGAAAGAGGAGGAAGAAGCATGTTCATTTTATTTCCATTTAGTTATTCACACTGGTTGTTTCCCCCTGGACCCAGGTCTCAAACCCCAGGGCTATGTGGTCTGTCTCCATCAGAGGTGATCGACTTAAACTCCACTCTAGCATGGAGCACCTAAAATCCTTTATCAAACAAAAGTCATGGTGACATGATTTCTGTGTTTATGAAACATGTTTCACATGGAAGTATTTTTAGGTATGCTCTCTGAATGGACTATTTATTGCTCTGTTTTGCAAAGAAGGGAAGTAGGGCTTACAGAGGTTTTACAGGCTCATCTAAGATCACAGTCACAGGAACAGAACCCATGTGTTCAACTAACACATTGAATGATTTTCTCAAGGATATGACTTTCCTAGAAAATATAAGTAATTAGTCTTCTAGCAAGGACCTAGGCCTAGTTTGTATGCTTTCTCTTAGCAAAATATATTTTCGTATTCATGAATATTTAAATGGCATGACTTAGTTTCCTTTTGACTGTTATCTCTCTATCTATACATATGTATTAAATACATAATAGTTATAAATATATATGTGTTAGAACATGTGGAAAACAACCCTACTGCTCACTCTCAGAAATATGTGAATATTTCTTTCCAGAATTTTATGCATTATTTTTATGTGTAATTTTCTGATATTTATTTAGTTAATAAAATTTTACTCTGAAAGTAAATGATTATTTTCTATATATTTAATGGTGACTGTATAATTTACTGTCCACATAATCAAATTTTGTCCAGGACAAATGCTACCAGAGAGAATTCCTAGAGAATAGGAATAAATTGGGACTGAGCAAACCTTAGGATATACATAGTAAGATCTGTGTATTTAATGAAAAATAAATACAAAAATGATTTTAAATTTATATAATGGACAAAATCACAAATAATATTTTGCTTTATTATGATCATATTAAGTGGAAACAATTTTGAAAGAATGAAAATAATATTAAGCTTTTGTTAAGCACTTACTTAAAAGCACTGATTAAAGTGCTCTGAGTATGTATTTTATTTAATCATCACAAAACCCATCAGGGATGCAGTTTTTATTATTTTAGAATTACTGATGCTTGGCTCTAAGACGTTAAATAACTTGTCTAATCTTACAGAGCTGATAGACAATGAAGTTTGGATTCTAACTAGTAGTTACTCCAGCACCTGTTTTAACCACTATGCTGACTGCCTCAATTATATTAAATTTCATTTATAATAATCCTTAAACACAAATAAATTATTTATACCAAATTATAAAGAAGGGAGGTTAAAACTATTTTTTTCTTAGCTATTTTTCCTCGAGATACTATTCATATGATATTGGCATCTACACAGAGAGGTAACTTGGAAATAAAGTAGAATAATTATCGAGAAGGAAATAAAGTAGAATAATTATCGAGGCCATTATGAGACAGAAAAACATTGAATTTAGATATATAGTTGAAGAAAAACATTGACTTTAGATATGCAGTTGCTATCAGTCATTTTATTGGATATTCAGAGATAGTTTACTTTCCTATCTTGACTGAACATGGACCCCACAAGTTTGTATCAAAATTTGCATAACTTCCTTGATTTTTTTTTCAGCTTTTTCAAAATCCAAGTTGTCCACTTTCCATGTTAGAGATGTAGTAATGATGATTGATGATGTGTGGCTGAAGTGTGAATAGTTTGGATCCTTATGTTTAATCAAAAGTAAATAAAACAGACATTCCATGAACCGCCTCAGATTGCAGTATAGTTCAGCAAAGTGGATTCCTGCTTTTGTTTCAGTTGTGACATCAATAGATGTATAAGAAAGATGAAAACTTTATCGCCTTATAGATTTGTTCCTTCAGAAAAACAGTGGAGAGAATATTTTGAAGGGAGAAATGAATTAAATGTATCAGACTAGTGTGAAATTGCAATATTACTGTTTTTGCAGGTAACATTTTTAGTGCAATTCTACATGTGTCTGTGTGCTGGGAAAGAACCAAATGGTAGACTTAGGATTCACAAGCTTATTTTTAACTTTGCAAAATTTTAATGCTCAGGTACACCATTGTGCTCAGGCAATGGAGATGGCTGGAGTGTGGACCATGTAGAGCCCAGGGCCCGACCCAAATGAAAACAACTAGCTAAATTGAAATGCTTCTTCCTCCTTTCTTGCCCTTCCTCCTGCCCATCCCACATTCCTTGTTTTAAAAGAAAAAGTTAATGCTTTTATCAGCTGTGTTCTAGGTACACATAGTACACATGGAGTATTCAGCCCAATCAGTGTAGTTCATTTCATCGAGAGGTATATAATTTAGATGACTGACCTTCTCTTTTCATCATATGGTCCCTATCAGTAAAAATCTGAGTTCATCCCCCAGTATATTTTTCATTTACGTATAAATTACGTGTACTACTGTAGATCCATAAATTAGTAAATTTTTTCTTAAATTTTGAGAGAAAAAAAGTGTTCTTGGTAGACATTCTAATGATTTTTCCTTCAGGTCAGTGCAATGCAGGATGCATAGATCCTGTTTCAAATATCACCCATCTGCCATTCTACCAGCAGAGTATAAAACAGTCTGTTGCCCTGAGGAGCTTCAGCTAGGAAAACATTTTATCTCTAAACAAGGTTAGAAGCTTTTAATCAAGGGAGTATTTAAAAGTTAAATTGTTTTCTTCAGAGCTACCTAAAAAATATTTCATAGTAAGGCTCTAGATATTCCTACATTTACTTTTTAAATATTTAAATGGATAGTCTGCTTCTATTTTCACCCCCCTCTCCCCTGACACTTGTTCAGTATAATTATATTCAGGGTTTTACAGACTGAGAAATTGGAAACTCCATAAGCAACAGTTCTTGCCTATAGCTCTGCAATTCTGACATTTAGCAATCTGTACCCATCAAACGTCTAGTCAGACTAAAAAGACTAGTTAATCACTTTATGATTCATTATGTTTAACTTCTCACCTAGGAAATAAAGAGACTCACTATTTCTGATATGGGAGATGACTTTTATAAATATTTATTGCAGAAAGACAGTCTTTATGTCTTGCTAGGCTATGTAACTAAGTGATAAGGTTATAGTAACATTTGGAAATAAGTTTTAGCAAATATGTTCTTAATAGGATGTTCATTTACTCTCTCGGGAAAATATGTTCTGTCAGCTTGCAGATCTGATTTAAAATACTAACCTTAAAAATGTCAGAGCCTGTGTTCCTTGTTTATGTAAATATCTAAGGAGTATTTGTTGGTGAAATAGCATTGTAATTACAGGTTCATTTATTTATGTTGGCTAGATTCCTACCCTATACTATGATAAAGAACTTTTAGTAAGAAAATATATAAAAATATATAAAAATAAATCTTAAGCATTAGTATCTTCCATATATATTATATTTGTTACTGAAGTCTCGATAATTTTAAATCTCTAGTTTCATTGTTTCACTCTTTCATACATTTCTTTTAAATTTTGTAAACTTGTCCAGATGTGTACTAACTTCTATCTTAGAGTCTAATTAGATTATTATTAAGTTCAAAACTTGCAAAAGGATACTTTGTTAATAAAGTTGGAAAATATAAATTAAAAGGATTTTTTAAATGAAATATATAGATTACCAAAATAGAATTAGAAAAACTGGGCAGAGCAGTGACTAAGGAAAATCTTTAAAAATATTATGAAATAATTACTTTTATAAAAGATCCTCCTGCCAATATTATCTTAGATTTGTTTGAGTCCAAGGAATGGCTAATGACAAATGGGATTTATAGAAAGGATATATATAGTAATCTCATAGAAAAGAGTTCTGACAAATAAGACTGGACCTTATGGGTCCAGGAAGCTTGGAAGCTATTACAAAGCAAATCTTTCACTATGTTTTTTAGGGTTTCTATGGTTTTCATCTCTGGTTTTCTCTGAATTCAAAGGTTCTTCACCTGCGTATCAGTATAAGGTTGAAAAATCGCCACCCTACTGTACCTGACCTTATAGCTCCGCACTTGATTACTGTCTGATTATCTACAACTACCTGTCTCTTGGTTCAAACTCACAAAACACATCTTTATTAGTCACTGAATGGCCAGTGCTCTTCCTTTTCCCAAGTGCAGTATCTGCCCTGGGTTCTATAAAGGTTTAACTGGTGATTAGGCAATGTGGTTCATAGTCTGCTCAAAAGAGCCTGAGACATGAGTGTGATCCACAGAGTTAAATTTACAGGCCTGTCTACTGCAGCTTTGTTGATGACTCTGTCCTAATTTTAGAGAACAGTCCTTTCAAAGATGCATGAATTAAATATAGAGCACCAAAAAGGTAACTCCTAAAAAAGAAAGCTCTATTCAGGAATGTAAATGACTCCAACCGTGAACATAAATGTTCATTATCACATACATATTATTATATAAACAAATGCTATAAAATCATATTTATTTAAAGGATAATCTGCCAAAAGCAAGTATTATTTAACCAGAGAATTCAAGGAGGGTTCAATATTAGGCAGTCTATCAATATAATAAAATTAAATTAATATGCTGTTGCTGTGGATCAAAAAGTCAAATAATAAAAAGACTGCTGATGCTGAAAAAACATTTGGCAAAGTTAAACATTCCTGGTACTATATTTCAAACAGTTGGTTTTTATGCTTCTTGCTATTTTTAGTAAATCATGAATATTTGTTATTTGTATAAACCAACAAGGATATGTAAAAGACTGTAAAAGCCCCTCAGGGCACATAATATATTTCTTTGTATTCCAAATTCCTAATTCATATAATGATGTCTCAATAAATATTTTTAATGAAGCATTCTATTAAAATAGTCTACTTTTTGAGACTTGTCAAGAAAACAGGAAAGAGAAATTTTCTTTATCTCATCGGAGACTGTTTCAAGAGTGTACCTTTTTCCTGTGTACAGTATGAATGATCAGCAATATCTTTTGGGGACAGATTGCTTTTTTTTAGGAGATGCCTTTGAAAATGATGGTCTCAGGTGTGCTGTCATGGAGCAGCAGTTTGGTCAGCTGCCTTCAGCTGGTGCAGTTCACATGTATCCCAAGGACCTGGGTTTGCATCCAGGATTGGGGTGAGCAACACAGAAGAACCACTAAATAAAATAAAGTGCTTCTTCCTCCTTTTGCTGCCTGTCTCCCTGCCTCTGCTTGCCTTCAATCCTGCCTGCATCTTTCCTTAAAAAGAAAAGAAAATTGCTGTCTCTTTGCTTTCTCTGTAATTTGGTTGTGGCTCTGAACTCTGATCTCTTTTCCTGAGCTGAGTCAGTGTCCTAATCTGACGACTGAGCTAATCTAACTGATGACGAATACCCATATGGACACCGCTGTTCTAGACAGGCTTGTACCTGCACCCAGTTCCCTTTCTATTCAGACAACTTAGGATAGCTTATATTGGTCTTTTTCCGCCATCACATCTTGCTGTTGCTCAACCTAAGTCTTTAAAGGCTTACAAATACTTACCTTTAACAGCTCTCATGACCCTGGTCTTTATTTCTTGCCTAGACCATTTTGGAGAAGTCTTCTAATAGCCTTTTCCCTTCAATTTTAGCAAATCCTATCTTACATTGCAACTAGATTAATCTTTCTATATTGGATTTATATGTCATGCCCTTGCTTAACATTTTGTGACACAGTGTTTTTGATTGAATTATATATAAACTATTGACTTGACATTTGAAGCTGTCTCCATTCCTCTCTTCAGATATTCTTTACTCCTACACCTAACCAAAGCATCTGAACTTATTTTTCATGAGGACTATGGTATAACTATCCTATTGTCTTTCTTGTGCTGTGTCTTCCATCTTCCTTTTTCACTCATGAAGAAACAAACTCATTTTCATAATGTGCAGGTCAAAGGCAATGTACATGAAACTTTAGAGTCTCCTTGATAGTTGTGATTTCCCTCATTTTCTGAACCATCACAGCAGTCTCTGGTGACTTTGGTATATTTTATAATAGTTTCCTTTTTAGTAATATAAATATTTTGAGTATGAAAGGCTAGATTTTGCTCAATTTTATATTTTATTCAGTGCTTAATATACTGACTTATACATAGTAGTTTAAATATTGATATTTTAATCAAATACTGAATTATTTGAAAATTATATATATATACACATACACACATGAGAAATACACATTTGCATTTCAAACATATGAGTGCCATTGATTTGTGCTTCTTGTAGCCAGTCTCCAAGCATTCCTTTGGGAGAAGGCAATATAACTGAAAATATAGATCAGAACTAATATAAAATAAAGTTGTGTTTATTTTTTAACATAAATTTAATTTTTTTTCACATTTGTACAGCAACTAAAATATTATTGGTGTGAAGAATAGCGTAAATTTTTTTATAACCTTGAGAGAGTGTGTGTAATTAAATTGAGGGATAATGAAAGTTAGTGCATAGGAAAATAATTTCTTTCCCCCTTTTTGATGACACAAAAGCTATTTTCTAGTATTGAATAAAACTGCCAAGAAATTTTTGCAACAGATTGAATACTGTGATAAATATCCTCTCTTTAGAACTTTGGACAATGCTGTTGCTTGAAAAGCAAACTTGAACTCCCTGTGAGATCATTGTAGAGATAAATGTTTAAAAGCTTTTCAAAGCTGTACACTTGCCTCTATCAGAATTTAATTTCCCACTGATTATGTTTATATCGATTTTTGAACTCATAGCCATGAATATACTCAGCATTGCCACATCATCAATGATTTCCCATGCCTTGGGAATACATCCCCAATTTGTGTCTATGGAACCCACTTATACTTTGTTATATAGATGTACTTTGAGTTAAATGCTCTAGATTTCAGATATAAAACATGTTTCCATAGTTGTTTGATGTCTGTGTCTTTGTAACCATTAAAAACATTTTATGTATATGGTAATGAGTGTGATAAATATTATGTACTTTATTAGCCATTCAGTCATACGTGGTTGGATTCTGACCTATAGTTATAATACAAAGGGAGCTTTAAAAAGTAGTGCAGCTGCATAACATAATGCTGTTGCTTGTGCACAATGGATCTATATGGTGAGGTGATATATGAACATAGATGAGATATTGGTTCTAAAGCTGTTGATATTTTTAAGGAAATTATGATAACTTTTAAAGCTTCAGTTTGGAGACTCTGATAGTATTGACTTTCCAGACAGTTTATGAATATGCTACGAGATAAGATACATACATGCAGGTCTTACCAGTGTGTCTACTATTCACCATAGATTACTTCTAGTCTTCTTTGATCCCCAAAAAGTGATTTGACAAAATAATTTGCTGATAAATGATATTTCCATGATTGAATTTTTTATACCATGCTGATTAGTCAATGGCAGAGTGTGGTTTTAAACCCAGATCTTGGGACTTCTATGGGCTCTCTTTTCACTCTGCAACCTGTATGTGGCACTTCAGGTTCTGGCCCCTTTCCAAATGAAGGCTCTGCTCATTAATGAGGATACAACAGGCTTCAAATCCCTTCTAACCTTAGTTTCTTGTCTGGTCACTGGTTGTTTTTGTTTTTTGCCAAAATAGGTTTTGTTATTCTATGTAATAATATGGACATATATAGTTCAGTGTGGAATATAATCTGTTGCATATGGTTTCTATATTTTTTTATTGTGACATAAAGAACTTGAACAGAAGCCCCATTAAAACTAGTTCATGTGTCAGTTATAATCTTTGTCAAATCATGGCCCCAATACAATCAATCCCTGATCCTTCTCAGAAATAAAAGCATCATAAAAGATGAAATATAGTTTAAAAGATACATGTTTGATATGTTTGAAAAGAATTTCATTCTTATGTCATAAACATTTTGAAAGTATAATAAAAGATAAAGTATAATCAAAAATAAATAATAGAGTATAATAAAAAGATAAGTTAAATGAGGAACTAGTTAAAGCATAAAACCAGTACTTAGTTTTTTGCAACTCTGTCCCAGAAAATTGGTTCTTATACAGGCAATTTATCCCTTTATAGGAATTTCTGTAATTTGAGTTGGCCATACTTAATTGTCAGTTGTCTCTTTAAAAAAATCTTGTAAAGTTTGTTAGGAAAATCTAAAGCTATGATAATCACTTTTTAAACTTTTAATATGAATACTTTGAAATTATGAAATGAAGCTATGAATGCTTTGTTTAAATACAGCTATTTATTCTGATGAAATTAAAATCTGAGATTTCCCTAACTCATGATTATTTGTACAAGAGAAAGTAATGTAAATGCCATAAAATTATCAGAGGAAATACATAGTGATTTTATAGCTTAAAAAACCAAGTACTGCCTTATCAAATGTATACATAGTGTTGTTTCTGAAGGAAAAATTATTTTGTAGGATTATAATAATGCTCTAGTATCAAATCTTGCATAAAGATCTCCTTATTGCTTCATCAGTATGTGTCAGTAAAAACACCTTTTCAGCAGATTTTAAAAGTATGCTAGTAGTATTATAGAAGTCACTACTCTCATAATATTGTCAATGAATACTTAAAATATATTCTAAATAATTAGGTACTGAATACCATTTGAAAACATGCTGAATATTTTTAAGTGTCAAGGCAGCCATGTAGAAAGGGTAGGCTCTGTTTAGATATAATAAAACCTACCTCTTAAATTATTTTTATTCTCTTACCTTCATTAGTGTGTGCATTATCTTATATGTATCTGAATCAGCTTTAAGATTCCCACAAGCACAAACTCTATGATCTCAGTATATGATGATCCATAGAGAAAAAGTGTTGCTCAAATAAATTTGAAAGCTTATTCTTTTGCATCTTTTATCAATACACAAGTTAAGAAAGAATAGTACTAGGGCATAGCTGTATATCTTGAAATGTTTATTTTAAAATTTGGAAGATTAACAGCCTTGATCCATTTACTGTGACACAGGCATTTGTTGTTTCAGCACTTTCTGATGCTGGCCCATATTAGCCCACCTATTAATTGTGCCCCTCTTTCTCCTGCTCTACCCCCTCCGCTTTTTTTCTTTCCTTAAGGGAGGCGATCATTAGATATTAGCCAATTTATGACTGCTTATACATGTACCATTAATGAATGAAAAGCATGACAGCTTCTCTAATTAGGTTCCATAACTTTTTTTAAAGGAAATATGAAGGAATGAAGGTGAGTAGGCTGGTAGGCAGGAGGAGAGAGGTGGAAGAAACATTTTATTTTATTTTTATTTAGCTAGTTGTTCACACTGGCTATTTCCCCCTAGACCTGGGACACAAACCCAGGGGTACGTGACTTGCTCCTTTGGAGGAGATTGACCTAACTGGTGCACCTATACTTTCATTCTTACCTGCTTTTGCCATTACTTCTTATCCTGGAGACTTTTGCTTTTGCCAGTCATAGGAACCACTTATCTCCATACCACAAGTAGCACTTTTCCTTTAAAGAAACATCATGAGTGATAACTCCTTTGAAATCAGAAATTGGGAAATGTAAGAAAATATTATCACTACCAGAGTGAAATAAAATAATTCAGTGTTTTAATGCTCTGTTCTCCAGTAGGTTTTTTACACAGATTGAAGCAGTAAAGACCTGGGTTTGATCTCACATTGTGAGAACTTGGGAGAATTATCACACTGAGTCCCAGTGTTTTATCTGTGAAATGGCTATTTTGAGGATTAAATGAGATTTTATATGTAAAACTTACTGGACAATGCGTGACAATACAATGATCACCCTTTTAGTGCCTCTTGAAGAACCTGGTAGGAACCTGTAGAGGGAGTGTCTGAGAGTTTTTGACTGATTCCCTACATTTTTATATAGTTGTTGTTTCTCCAAAAAGGTAAACAGAGCTCAGATGAACAATAACACAAATGAAATTTAGGTCTTTAGATATTATTTTATGTATAGTATTTTTTGACTCAAAGTTCCTCATTGCATTTGGAAGTTATTAAAGATCTCAGCAATTTATTAAGTATTCATTTTATTGACTCCATCAAGGAAAAAAGCTGTGTCCATTGTGGAATGGAGATTTGAGATGCTCTGTTATTTTCATTGCTCAAGATCTTTTCTTGATTATTTGACAATTCAAGTATCCAAGAGAAAAATTTCATTTCAGTAAAATGCTTATTTATACGACTTAATATGATTTACATAACTCAATCAACTTCTTTATTAAAATCCCATGCTTCAAAGTGACTTTTCTATACAACATGGTTTTTAAAGGGTTTTCTAACCAAATCAATAACAAATTCCCGATGTGTTTTGAATTGGGTTATATGAATTAAAAATGGGAGAAACATGGAGGATATTTCACTCTTTGAGCTTTTTGCTCTTTAGATAGAGAAATAAAGAGTGAATGTCTATTATTAACACATATATTATCTATTTATTAGATAATTAAAGAGTGAATATTTACCCTGAAAACTGATGGGACTTTAAATATGTCATTCTTATTAATGAGATAGGATAGCATTCTGAAATTATACCTTTGATGAAGTTAATTAAAACATAATTTGAAGAGTTAATTCATTATTAACAATTATAATTTAAACCATTAATAAAATGCATTCACATACAGAAGATTCTACAGATACAAGTAGGTCTGGAAACTAAAATAGATTGTAGTGTTTACTTATTAGAATTCTGAAATTCTCATGTAAGAAGTTTAAATGTATTTTTCATATTTTAGTTGCTTATGACTAAAATAAAAAGTAACTGATTATTTCCAGTAGAATGGAAATCATAATGATTTCTAGTCTTAGGGAAATTATACGGTCCAGTATTGTTGTCACTATCCAATATACCTTGTCTGAACTGAGCTATGCTATAAGTATAAAATTAAAACACACTGTATTTTAAAGGCAATTTAAAAATGTAAACTATCTCAGTAATTTTTATACTGATTATAGGGTGAAACGACAATATTATGGATATGTTGAGTGATATATAAATTATTACAATTAATTCTATCAATATAGCAATTAAAATATTTAAAATTGTATATGTAACGCACATTATAATTCTACTGGACAGCTCTGTTCCAGAGAATGATTGTGAAATAATTAAAACATCATAGGTAGACATTGCCTGAGGGGTGCCATTTATGAGTAAATTGAAATATACTGATAATAATCTAATTTTGAAGGAAAATTTTGCTTGTGCAATATGAAAAACAAAACATGGATGGAAGAAACAATTTATAAATATAAATAGTATATGACATTGATATAAATTCCTTAAAACATGCTTCTACTTTCTTGAAAATGAAGCTTTTATAAGTCCTACAAATTTTATCAAAGTCAAAGAATATACATACTTTTTAACTGAATAAATTAATGAATATTGACTACTATATGTATATATTGTAGAGCTTAGTATAGTGCATGGTATCAAGTAGATGCTAAATAAAAGTTTGATGAATAGATAATAAAATTTTGATAGAATTATAGGTGAATAGATAGAAAAGTTTGATGAATCACAACAAAAGTTGTGATTGAAATAGGAGAGGGGGTGGGGGTTATTGTTGGTTTTATTCATTGATTTTTTTAAAGACACTGAAATAATGTCTGATTGATAGAATACAATAATAAATGCTTATGAAATGAATGAAGAAAACATACATGTGCACGAGTGTACGCTCATACACTAATAACAAAGGCCTTAGAGAAATCACCTATATATTAAACTATATATTAAACTAATTCTTATTAGTCAAAACATGCCTATTATTTTATAGCTGTTTTAATGATATATTTACTTTAGTTATGATCTTATTTTGATATTATCTTGTATTTTGAGTTCACGTGAAAACACTGTGGAAATAGTTGGATTAAGACACAGTAATTAGGGTTTCAGAAGTTCAGAATTTGTGAGCATCAGTTATTTTGTTTTCCCTAGCTTAAACTATGATGAAATCATGATTTCAGGATAGAAGAAATCCTTTGTAGACAATTAATGATAAAAGTCCAAGTAGAAACATTGATATCACTTATTTAGCAAAAGATAGAAAATACTTGCATCTCAATAATAAAATTGAAATTGTAGGAGTGTGAAATATAAACATGTTTAACGCAAATTCTGTTTATTTCTGGGTATGCAGAGAACAAATATATTTCCCTTGAATATTTTTGTTCATTTGACCATTTAATCTGGGGATGGTTTCTTCACTATGAATTTTCACGAAGTCCAGATGTACAATGAGCATTTCACTTGGCCAAGATACAATGAAGGGGTAAAAATTAAATTCAAGTCAAATCAAGGGAACAGAGTAAGTATAAAGCTGCTGCTCCCACAATTAATTCACCAGGAACTATGTGATTTGTAAAGGGCTCTTGGTTCAAACCAGCTTAAGCTTTTTGTGTTAGGATAAGAGATTTCCATACATTTATTCCCTGGAGCTCTTCCGGAGGTCACAGGTTGCTGGATGCTCCTCCCTGCTAGGCTGTTCTCATCAATCTGCATTGTATGCTCCAGTGACATTGAAGTCTTGATTCTTCCAGCTCTTGTCTCTGGGTCTTACTAAATGTTCTTTGGATGCCTTCCCTTGGCCTCATCACTTTGCCTAATTTAGGTTTAAATATTCTCTCTAGGGGGAGGTCTTCTCATTCCTTAGTTTCTGCTGCACTTGTTTTCTATGAGCTCATATAACTCTGCTACTTCCCTTTTGGAAACATTATTACACTTTCTCCAACAAGGGCTGAATTGGCTGATATTGCATATATTATAAAGGTTATTACTTTAATGACTGTTTTCAGTATGCTCTACAACTCCAAAACCTTTCCAACCCCCACTCTTAAATATAAGGATTTCCTCATTATCTCTACATTTTTAATATATGATTTTTTTCTCCTGGAAACATAACAAAAGCAGTTTCCTCCAAAAATTGCTGGGTTATTATTTACTGTGTTTTCATAAAATTCATACATCATGTAAGCAGGGCATGTTATGAATTATTTGATAGAAATCTATCTCTGAAGGGTTAAAGAATTGCCAACAGTGATCAAGCTGGCTTTCTCTGGCTCCTGATACAGTGTTGACAGCCAAGCAAAGAGCTTCTTCAATAATCTACTCTCATATTCAAGTTTTTCCAGATGTGAGAAGTAATTAAGTCTTTGCATTTATTGAAGCCTTGTATGCTCTTCAAGAGGGAACTGGCAGCTGTGGGAAATTAAGTCTGCTTGAGTGCATGTGTGTGTGTGTGTGTGTGTGTCGTGTGTGCGTGTTTTGTGTGAATGTACATATATACAAGCACACATGTGACATTTGCCAATCGCCAAGTGAGATCAGACCTGAAAACAAAACAAAACAAAAAGCTAATTTCAATACACACTAAAAATTTCTACAACTATATTTCATAATTGAGAGAATAGAATTTTCTATTTTTGCTGAATGTTAAAGGACACAATAAATATGATTAAATCATTGCATTTTTCAAAGGATATATGTGTGTGTGTGTGTGTGTGTTAAAAAGTGGTAAAATCACAACACATAGAAGATCTGAGACACAACCTGTGTAGGAAGAAAAGAAGTAATAGAATGAACATATTTCAAACATTTAAATATATTAATTAATGAGGGTACCAGTAAGATGTTACAATTGATTATTCAAAGGTAAATTTGAAGAGTCACACATAAATGAGAAAATAAGGAAGGTTGAAATGAATTTGCAAATAGATTCTAAAAAGAGTCTGTCAACAAGGTAATAATCAATTGCTTCTTCCCAGTCCACCATTAATTTGCATTTGTATGGATAAAGCATCATTAGCATTGTTACCAGTTTTCAACAATTTATAGAATAAAATAGTTCAAAGACAGTGAAGGGTAAATTAGCTAGAAGGTAACACTAGATAAGGCACTAGCTTGTTTATTTGTTTATTTGTCACTGTCTAATTCTTTCAGATTTTTTCCTGACACATCTCACACAAAGCTCTAGAAAAGAGATACTTGGGGGGATACCAAGCCATTTAACCTGACCTTATGTTTCTGACTACATGTCACATGGAGGTCACATCACTCAAACCTTGGGCTTCACTCAGTAGGAAGGTTGTGGATGTGATTCTGGTATTACCTTCATTGTTATTAAAACTGAGTTAATGTCTCAAGTAATCTCAACTTCTTTCAGTTTATTGAGTGCTTGTGTTAATGTAGACTGAATAAATATTTTTTTCTGCCAATATATCAAGAAAGGTACATATTTTGAATTTTGGCATCCTATCTGTATTTAACCTGTAAATCATATGTCAAAAATCGTTTGCAGTTTCTTCTTCTTTTCCTCTAATACCAGTGTAGATATGTAATTCTCATTTGTGAGTAAAATCTATATATGTGAAAACAGAAATGAATGCAAAAAAAATCATTCTATTAAATCTTATTTTAATAGCATAATTGGCGGTAATGGTAATTGTTCAGGTTGCTTGGTATTCTTTTGATTTCTAATTAAACAACAGTAATGCAATAGCCATTAAAAAGGAGAAGATAGACTTAATGAATATAAATTATAAAATTAGATTGGGCTGATATTAAGCAGAACACTTTCCTTTTATAAAAAAGACAAATTGCTCAGGAGAATTGACATTTCTTGCTTTAAGAAATGATGTATCCCTCTCATCTGTTAGAAAAGTCCTTTTTGGGAAGATGCTAAATGATGAGGTAAAAGTAAAATAACTGAGAAGTATGAACCTTCTGGAGGCCTAGTCATTGACCAAACAAGCAAGTGAAAAAGAATATGTGAAAAGCCAAATATGTTTTCTTACACAGACTTTAAGCTGTAAAAAGTTAGAAGATTTCTGTTTTATAAATATACAAATTAGCTCTGATCTGTAGGTTATGATGACACATTCTAGCCTCTGTAAAGAGGTTGATGGTATCATCTTCCCTTTTCAAGTGAGATGACAATTTCAACAGCAAGTATTTTTTTCCGGTAACTCTGGACTTTTATTGGATAGTTGAATTATCTTGTGTTTGTAAGAGGCATTACTATTTTAAAAATGCTTTCTTTTTTCTAACCTGGCCATTTCAGTTCTCTGTGTACAATTAGAAGCAGAGCAGGATTAGCTAATTTGCCATACTGCATATGGGAGAGTCAGACCTGGAAGTAGGTCCAGCCCTAAGTGATAAGATTCCTGTCTGGGTATCAGGGCATGGCTGGAGCAATGAAATAAAGACAACATCAGTAAGAAGAGAATAATATCTATACAGAGATTTCCTTTTGGGGTGCCCCAAGGTGAAAATATGTGTTAAAATACATTTAACTTGGTTTCAAAAATGAAAGGGAATTTTGACACCTCATAGCAACTCATGAAGAGTACTTTCTTCTTATTCCCCAAGTCACATTTTGAAACAATTGGCATGAGAGCTTGACTGTGCAGGGCTTAAGATGTTTTAGAGAAAATTTCACAGGTAGTAAATATACCTATAGGTGAAAGAAAAAAGAATGCATTCAATCGAAAGTAGTCATTTATTTAACTTGCCAAACAATCCATTAAGGAACTCATCTAGCAAGTCTTGAATGAGGGATTTTTTTTATTTCCTAATTTATCTCTGCACAAAGTATGTTTTACTCACCATAGCATCTCTAACAATGAGCAAACTACCAGAGTAAGCATAACTATTTGAATGAACACAGGACTCTAGTTCTGACCCAGTGCTCTGTTGACTGACTTTGCGAATGAGACAACTGTCTTTTGACCTTAATTTATTTTTTCACTGTGAAAGAGAGGGCTTTAGTAGGATTGATTTTTTAAAGACCCTTGCTACTTTAAATTCTGATCTTAAAAATCTCAAGAGGAAAATTTGTATTCATATTGCACTTGGTATTTGCTTTTGCTTTCAAGACTTTTGTGTGTTTTCTGAACGTTTTATTTTTGCTTCCAGCATGTGCAAAGCCAATAAGAACTTATTAAGTGATGGGAATGAGAAAGTATAAGCCATTGAAGTTTGATAAAGGTAATTCACCATAGATGTCACTATGAACATCCAAGTTTTATCACCTCAAACCTAGCCAAGAAGTGAATTTTAGCCAGCTTTCATAAGATTTTCTCCCTGTACTTCTAGAGGTTTGTAAGAAAAACTTATAGAAAGTGCTCTTCTCTAGTTCCAAATGAAGATAATATAATAGGTCTTATATAGACTATTAGAATAGTCTTTTGGTAGAGGAGTTGAGGGAAACATCCACATGTTCTGCTCCTTTGTGAAGTAATTATAATATGCAGAAAATTTCCTTGTAGATTTCTCTGCATTGGAAAGACCTGACTGTTATTTTAAAGGTTAAGTTTCCAAATTCAATATCATTGGGGGCATTAATTTTGGCTTTTTGCTGGTAAGCAGGATACAGGATGCCATTAATTAGGCTATATCAAGAAATGCTTCATGAAAAGGCCCAATGGCTCTTCTGGAATGCCTTTTTAGAGTAGAACAATGTTTCCTAAGTCATATGTCACAAAAGAATGTTAGTGTTCTGGAGTATGGGTATCATTTAAAAAAAATAGGTGGATAGATAGGTTAGATTAGGTTAGATGGGTAGAACTTCATGTTTGGGAAATGCTGGGTTAAACAAATTTAAACAGTTTTCTTGACTGTGGGTTTTTGAAGAGTTTCTAATGTGTCATTGTGTCATGTGAATCTCTGTGTGGCAGAGATTAGTATATAGGTTCCCCCAAATATGTCTAAGAAATGCCCTCATTTTTTTTTCCTGCAGAGTATTCTGTGGAACTTTGGTCTCCTGGAAAACAATTTGAGAAGTAACCTATACATAATATAGAATGTTTTACAGGTCAAGATATTTAGTTTAGTTAAAGCCAAGGTGATTAAAAACATAAATTTAAAACTAGATATGATATCAAGAGAAAAAAGCATTATTCTGAGCTACTTGGAATGATGTGTTATTTTAAATAAAATTATATTTTGTATCATTAGTTGCCTTATTCACCATAGGGTATTTTTTAATTCCGACATTCATGTGGTATGGCTTTGTAAAAATTAATTTACCCTAGGATTAAGTAAACAAATTGATCAATTGAGTTGTACAGAGTCTTAAAATTATTTACATTGATATGAAAGAATGTTTTTGAGAGATATTTTAACTATATAACTGATGACACATACATTGTTATAGTTTTTTTTTTAACTTTTTCAAGCACATATTACACATTGAGGGATATATAAATACTAATGAATTTGTAAAAATTGACACAATGAGCAGAAATAAAAGAATGGCTTTTTTTTTTTAAGTGTTTCTAGGCTACTTAAACGATGTATCAACTTATGCTAACTGCAACTTTTCATGTTTAATGATGTTTACAATTAAAATAATACGATGCCACTGAAAGATTCACAGTCATAATTTACTTAGATTCTTTGAAGTGGCTCAAAGGTCTTTTCATAATAAATTACTAGCCTTTAATCAGCTAATATAGAGAGTATATTTTAGAATCTGAGAAATACATGTACACCCTATGAAACATTTATTTTAGGTTAATGAGATGAGTTTGAATGATCCAGAAACACTAGACTGAATCCAAGATATATCTGACATTCCAGTGAAGCTTTATTTAGAAGGAGTGGAGGAATCTTTGAGATAACAGGATTCGCACTCTGCTATCTTGAGTGTTATAGCAGAATAGTTTTTCCAGAATCTTTAAGTAGCTTTCAAACATTTTATGAAGAAATTGAATTTGTGAAATACAAATAAATCGTCCTTTTTAATTTCTTTCCTACTTTAAAAGAGCATTGACTTTAAAACTTCGTACAATTGAATTTTGTCTGTTAGAATGTTATTTCTGTGTGAGAGGCTAGCCTTGGCAGACCTCTGCTATCCTATTTCATCCACTCACACACAGCTGTGATAAGGGAGACTGTGCTAAATAGGGAGGAGGGCTGGGCAAGGTCACTTCTGCCAGAACACTGGAAACACCAAGGTCTCAAGGGAGCCGAAGTATAGAAAAAGGTGCCACACTAGTGAAATAAAAATATATATATATATATATATAATTATATATAATGAAGGTCCCTATATTTGAGAATGTAAAAGAGGAAAATGAAGAGGAAAGAATAGGGGAAGAAGAAAATGAAGAAAAGGTGAGTGGGAAAGCACCTATTGAAGAATGACCATTGTCTAAGTTGATGATTAGAAATATATTTCCTTTCTTTTTTTCCGGTCAGGTTTTTTTAAAACCTGTTGTTGAAGACCTAAGCTTGGAATTGGCCAGAAAATGCACTGAACTCATTAGTGATGTAAGTGACTTCAATCATTGTTGTGTTACTTTTTATGTATGTGTGGCAATATTATGTCATGGCATCACAGAGCACGAGAGAAAATCCTGAAATAATCTATTAAAACATGATTATTTTACAGATCATGGACTAAGTCCAGAAATTTTAGGTGATATCCCCAAGGTCACTAGAGAGAATTTCTGCAGGAGCAGGTCTCTGTGTTCTTAATCCAGAATCTTGCCTCTGATGAAATCCCCTGCCACTCTGACATGAAATTATAAAACATTGCCTTTCAGAGCATATTCAATTTGAGGACCCAAAAGCCTTTAAAAATTTATATAATGAGGTAATTTTGTTTTGAGAGGATCTTTATATAAATGAATGACTTTTTAAGAATCATTTTGATGACCTTCTGAGGACTCTACTGAATGAAATAATTTTCTAAGCTAGGATAGTGCATCTACTTGTGAACTAGTTGGTGATGTTATTCACGAAAAGAAGCATTTTTGTTGTGACTTTTTTCCAGTAACTGAATTGGTTTATACTATATTTCAAGGGAATTATAGAATTATTTAACTTCTCTGTTTACTTATGTTTTAGGAAACTTTAAACATGTAAATTAATATTCTAGTAGTATAAGCCAAAGTTTTGCTCATTAAGGATGAGAGTTTTGATGACCTTTATTCAAACAGTTGTAAAAGGAAATACGTCCATGAAAAGTGAGCAGGTACCTGGATCTTCATTCATTAAGTGAGCAAAATACTGGACATTTCTGTTATTCATGAGCAAAGTGATCAGACTATTTCACAAATGTTTATTTTTCAAGGAGGTCTTCCCTGGAAAGCGAGGTAGTATGCTGGTATGTTCTATGAAGTCAGCCTGCCCGAGTCACCTTAATGTAACCTTGAGCAGGTTTTGTAAACTGACTGGGCTCAGTTCCTCAAGGGCAACATTAACAGTATTTTGATTAAATGATGGGACACATTCAAAATGTTTATCAAACTGTCTGGAACATAGTGGGTACTCAAGAAATGCTAGCTGTTCTGAGCTGCAACATCTGTAAATTGCTTTTCTCTCCATCCCGTCACCTTTATCTCTGACTCTGTCTTGCCTTTTGGTTTGTCAGAAGAGCTGAAGAGTTGATGAGAATCATATCCGTTCCCATACACTTGACAAGGAGTGTGATGTCATTTTAAATTGAGTATTTCTTTGTGATGTTGCTTATAATACTGATAAGCTATTGTATGTGAAAGTTCTTTGTGGGCTGTAATAATAATGACAGGGCAGCAGCAATGTCAGCAGCAGGCATGGTACCTGGTAAGGTAGGCTCTATGCTTTGACCAGTTTAGAAGTGAGAAAACCAAGTATCAAAGATTAAATAACTTGCTTGGATTGCACAGTTAAGTAGTGAAGAGTTGGACATGCAAAGCTAGTTTTTTCTTAGTTTTATTATTACTTATTATCCTTATATTAGTCATAGTAATGCTATGAGTTAGAAACTTAGAATCAACAACTTTAGAGACAGTACCTCTTGCAGTGTTAATGATTTTTTTTATTGAAGTGTAATTGTGACTGAGTCAAATTATGTTATCTAAGCCATCAGAACTGAAGTGGTAACTTTGGAGAGTGGGTAGCTTTATTGGAGTTGTTTCAGGTCAAATCATTTATCAGTGACTTTAAAACTAACCTCATGGTAAAGGGTGATTGTCTTTACTATTTTACAAAAGCAAAAGCCATGATATTTCACTCCTATGTGACATCAAATGCAGGATAGTAATTTCTGCTTATTAAAAATTTATGTTGCATGGCAGAATGTCTGAACTGCTTAAATATTTAGATCAGATGACTGGGGTTTCTTTTATATCTGTATACATTCATATTTTACTTGTAAATAGAATTCCTTATTTGTTAAGATGCTGGTTTAATTTTTACAATTTTTATACTTATGAGTGAATAGTCTGAACAATTTTGTTTCTAAAAACATGAAGCGTCTGTATAAACATTTTAAAATAAATTTTAATTTACCCTTTTTGGAAGGACTTTGTGAAATGGACTACATCAAATTTCTTCTTTATTAGAATTTTGGTTAAATGATATTACTGAGGGCATGCCCTGGTGGAGTAGCAGTTAGGTCCACTGCCTCTGGCTGAGCTCAGTCCACAGATATCTCAAGAATCCAAGTTCATGTCCCAGGACTTGGGAGAACAGCCAAGATGTACAACTTAAATAAAAATAAATGAAAATGCTTTTTCCTCTTCTCTTGCCTCCTTTCTTGCCTACTCACTTTCATTCCTCCCTGTACCTTTCCTTTAAAGAAAAAAATTACTGAGTAATAATTTGTTTATCCATTGTCAGTGTCATCCATGTTTTTATATGGAGCATATGAACTTGATTTTGAAGTTTTTATCTCCTCTCTATTATCTGCATAACTAGAGGGTTGTCCAAAATATATATTTGAAGTTACATCAGTTATGGAGCTGAAACAGGTATAAAAATGGATGAATTGCTACAGTGAGCCAGTCTCGACTTCTAGTCATAACTGTATCATGTCTCTGAAGTGCTGTCTGCTAGTGTCTCACATTGAATTTAGTGAACCAATCTTATCCCTGGTCTCCAATTTATATTTAAAGACAAATCTTCAATCCCCTTAGTTTTGTTTAAAATTCATGATATCTCAAGCGGCATTCATGTATTTACCTGAAATTTCTTATGTGTTGGCAGCCTATGTCAGTAGCTGGATTTAGTGTATTGTCTTCATTGTAGAGATCTACGAAAGTCTTGAAGCTTAAGAAGCAACCTCACTTTCTGTTGATCAAATCACATGGCTATAGAGCCACAGACCTGGAACCCAAACCTTGGTTATCATGATGTCCCATCTCTCCTGCTGTGTGCCAAGCACACACACACAATATAGTATCCTGTGACACATGAAACCATTGTGATAGGGTCTCTGAGCTTTAGTTCAAAGTGGTGACACCCAAGGTTGAGTAGCTTGTCCGAGGTCACCTGGCCTGGTCAGGGTGCGGGGCAAGATTCAGGCTTACGTCTGGCTAAGTCTAGAACCTGACTAGCAGTCTCTTCCTCTTTGGCTCATTTTTTAGATAAGGGTGATTTTTGCCCCTTCATCATCATTCTTAATCCTTCTTTGCACTTCTAGCTTTCACATGTCTTTATTTTCATATGTTTTTCCCCTTCATCATCATCCTAATCCTTCTTTGCACTTCTAGCTTTCATATGTCTTTATTTTCATGTTTTTCCCCTTCATCATCATCCTAATCCTCCTTTGCACTTCTAGCTTTCACATGTCTTTATTTTCATGTTTTTCCCCTTCATCATCATCCTAATCCTTCTTTGCACTTCTAGCTTTCACATGTCTTTATTTTCATATATTTTTCCCCTTCATCATCATTCTAATCCTTCTTTGCACTTGTAGTTTTCACATGTCTTTATTGGGGTATAATCACCAGAGTGTGCACAACAGTCCAGATATAGATGGCCTATGATTATGAGTAGCTGGGAGGAGGCACCATTTTGTCTTTTGCACCATTTTTCTTGGACAACATCCAGAGTTTCATGGATGTGGGACTGCACAAAGTGGATAGACCAACCCTGTAGGACATCCTCCTCAGCCATTTTCAGTTCAAATTTTTGATGTGTAACTGATTACTTGGGGCCCATCAGCTTTGAATTGTAATTTGAGTGGTTTTTCGCCTTATTGGTGCAAGTCCAATCTGTAGTTTTTTGCCCTCTCCATGGCTCTCTGACAACCCCACAGGTTTCTCTTTCCATTGCCTTTTCCCTCTTTGTGAGACTTGGAGTCACCAGCAGACCTGCGGACGACTGTGCTGTATCACGCCTTTGCCAGATAATTTATTAACATGTTAAATGAGATTGATCTAGAGATAAGTCCTGGGAGACCTGCATGGTATAGAATTTCCCATACACAGAAATGTCTGCTTTTCCGGTTGGGTAGCTTCACTTTATGGAGCAGTACAAATACTGTTTTTCTTTTTTTGGCTTCATCTTGTTTCTTCTGTGTACTTGCTCTGCCCATATTGTGGGGGTTCCCTCTGCATAACTCACTTGAGAGACATTTGGTTCTCTGAGGCAGTAGCTTTTTTTTTCTTTCTGTTAACTGTGAAGGACCTTTTATTTCCCCAGATAGGTAGCCTCTTTCTGTGTGTCATTTGGTCCTGAAAGTCAACTATCTAATCAAGTCTCTGAATAAATCAAGCCTATCAACTATATTGAGTGGTCAGAATCATGGATCCTAGTAGCCTTTTGTCAGGAGACCATATAAAATATTACATTAACATGGGATGCTTTTTGGATGTTTCTTAGAAATTAGGTGTAGGGAGTCTCTGCAAAGCCAGACTGATCACATCTTCCTGAAATCTCTGACTCAGTATTTTGGTCCAAACCTTTTTAGAATGTTCATTTGCATCACAACAGAAAGAGCATTGTTTGTTGTGAATAAATTCTTCCCAAACTGGAAACATTAGATTCCATGGTTGCCCCTTCAGAGAAAGCTCCAGCTGTGCTAGCCACCAGCACCATTATCAAATAGAGGTGGAACCAACTTCTGTCTTCCAGGGTTATTGCATGTTTCCAGCAAAGCAGCTCCACTGGTGAAATGTCTTTAAATTATTTTTGGTTAGGAGTGCATGTGAAAGGAAATACCCGTAAACTTTTCTACATTTGTCATTTACTTCCAGCCATTAGCTAATCTCATACTAAGTACAAGAAATAGGCTTGGAGGAGGAGACACTGGTGAATGAATTGACCTCTAACTATGGCTGGGATTACTGGATGATGTCAAAGCAGAGTAAACATTCAGGGCATCTTTTGCTCATTAAGTCATCAACTTGGATCTTCGTTTCCCAATTAGAACATAATTTGAACTGCGTATGGGTTGTGAGTACAGACGACTGCTAGCAACAGGAGAACCCTAGCACACAAGCTAGGCAAATAGGCATTTAACTTTTCACATATGAAAAGTCTTGGTACAATGGGTATTTTTTGTTTCTCAGATGCTTTTCCTTCTACTTTGCTATTGCTGGTATGAGGGCTTAATTGTCTAATGATGAGGGCTGCATCCCTGAGGTTGGGGCAGGAGAAAAATGGAAGCATCAAGTGTCAAAGGGTGGTGCTGAGAAGTTTCTCCCTTTATGCCATAAATACAGCAACACCACAGGGATGACTTCTACTGATGTCTGATGGCTGGAAGCCTGGCCTCCCGGGTCAATCACTGGCTAAGAGAAATGAGAAGATCATGCCTGGGTTAGAGCAATTTATCCTCAGGGTCATCTCTTAAATACTTTTAGTTTCTCTATTATTAGGAAAGAAAGGGGTTGGTTAGGCAATCTCTCCAACTGGTGGTGCTAAACTCAGGTGGCAAAATAGATCCTTGGTTGTATTAGGAAATGGCTATCTTCTTAGTAACATTTATTTTATCTGAGATATTATGTCAGTTCAATGCAGTTTCCTTTCCTGTGTCCTTCCCTATTATCCCACTATAGGAAGGCTACTAACAACGTGGAACTTTTACATAAAAATTTAAGATGGATGCATATGGCTATTCATATTGTAAAATTATTGTGTGTGATTGTGTGTGAATGGATCCTCTAACTATAAAGACGAAAGAAAGAAGTGGAGACCACACTTAAGACTGAACTATGCCTGCATAGCTGAAGAAGCAAATACTTCACCCTTATCCAGTGCCCCTGTCCTCAGGTCAGAGCTTATCAGGAGACCGGAGCTATAGCACATACCAGTGCAGTGAGGAATGTGAATGTGAGAGGGAAAAGATGGTGGCAAAAGATAAAAATAATGAGCCAAACTTAAGCCTAATGATAGGCTATTCCCCGCCCCCCCCCACTTAATTATATAACAGAGATACTTTTTTTTTTCCTCCTTATGATCAAAATAACCTACTATTTATCATACTACCATTAACAGTTTAATTACTAGTGACTGAGGAGGGTGATTTGCAGAGACCTAAAATTATGACTAATCTCTCAGGAGGAAAAAAAAGTAATTTAGTGCTCCGATAAGATAAATATGTTCTAATGTTGGTTTCATGAATAAAGCAAATGTTTAATGTGGTAGGCATCTAATCTCGAAGAGTCGCAGCAGTGAAATAATGGTATTTTGAAATTACTTAGTATGTTCGTATTTGGTTACATAATTCCCCTTCTTCAGATGTGCCTACGCTAAAATCTTTATAATGTTAGTGTGTAACATTAATATTATTCATGTATTTTAAGAACCAGATAGTATATGCAATTAAACTACTTTTCGGTCATGTCTTTGTCATCTGAACTGGGACATTTTTTTTCAACCTGAGTATTTACAGTCTTGGGTAGATAAACATGATTTTATTACGGGGTCATATAACTTGTAGCAAATTACCTTCGTCTCAACTGGTCATAAGTTTTGCCTCTGTTATTCAGATTGGGTAGCAATTAATGTGACAGCGGGATTACAGTTTAGGTCCTCCTTCATAGTTCCTGATTTTGGAAGACCCATGTGTCCATGCAGGGCTTTCCTTCAAGGAACAGTTAGGCCTCTTCCCCAAGGAGAAAGGAGTGACTCGTTTTACTGGTGAGTTGGAGAGAAGGAATGAGCATGCCCAGCTAAGTCCTTTGTATTTCCTCTTGTTCATCTTCCTCCCCTCAGCAAGGGGGCAGTCTAGAGTGATCTCCACTATGTGGCAAGCTTCCTGAGCAAGTTCTATTCTTGTTGGGTGAGGAACAGAGAAGGGGGGCCTATGGATGCTCATAAATTAGGTAAATTTGCTTTGAGTGAAATTAATTAATAGCAGGAAGCCCATTTGGCCACAAATTAAGCCTCTTCCTCTGATCCAGCTTGTGTAAGTAGTGATGCTAAACATAATCTCCATTTATTTAATTTCTGCATCTCCTTAATTGGTTACATCTGTCCTGATAACTACTTGTGTTAAACCTAGAAGTAGCTAGTTATATTTCTGTTTGACCATAGAATTGACTGTTTAGGTCACTGACTTAATAAGCATGAAGTAAGATTCTTGTGTGAGTGCAATGGAGACTGTTTAACCATTTTGCTGAGCAACTTGGGCTGACAGACCCAGAGCCACCGTGGACCTTCCACACATGGTCCTTGATAACTGGACCCAGTCTTATCTAAAGAACAGTCTTTCTTTATTATGCCTCATCCCCTTGGCATTTCTGACTGGATATCAGTTTCTTTGATTTGGTTTGTTTTGAGCACCATTCCATAATTTGAATATTTACTTCATAAAATGAACTTTCTCAAGTTAATTCCTCTGTTTAAAAAAAAAAAGAGCACTAAAGATATACTTATTTCTCTTATATAAATTATTCTGTCTTCTAGATTCATTATAAAGAAGAGTATAAAAAGTCTAAAGACAAATGTATCTTTGTGACTGACACGCCTATGCTAAACCACGTAAAAAATATTGGTGCTTTTATTTCTGAGGTAAGATATCAAAACTTGCAAAATGACTTGAATTTTCTTTTTCTGTTTATGTAGGTAAAAGGCTGTGCATTGAAAGTAGAGAATAATTTTTTAAAGGCACCCCTGGATGTTGGCAATATCTGCATAGTTATACAACTATATGCATTATGTCAATTAACTCATGTAAATTGAGATATTTGACTATGGTTGATGCATTTTATTATACATTATATATGTCTGGTGTATAGATACATATTTATGAATATGTCTATATTTTGGCTACAAAGCTTATATAGATTTATTCTTGAAAAGGGATTTTTTTTCAGTAAGTAAAAAGTACTGAAAACAGTTTTAGAAGTTCTATTATTTCATTTTCTTACAGTCTTATTGGATATAAATTATTGAATATCATTTTGAAAATGACTAAAATTTACGAGCTGACTCCATACAATGTGGTATCCTTGGTAAATAGTTATATATCAATTTCCACTGTTTCTGAGTAAGATCAGTTCAGCAGATACCTACTATGAAACCACAGAGTGAAAATGCACCGCATTCACATTCTAGGTGAAAAAAACATAGTCTTTCTTCCTGAGAGTGTTTAGAGTGACAATTAATGAACCACAGTGTCAACAGTGACTTCTGTGATGAGACATATCTGTAATCTGTGGGTGATCACTGAAGAGACAAACTTGAAAAGAGAGTGCATAAAACAGTTTCATCACTTACATTGGAAAAAGATCAGCATGATATTTTGGGGATTATTTCTACTTAACATTTTGAGGAAAATCAGTAAATTTTCTTTAAGTATCTAAATCCAAGAGCTGTGGAAACGGAAGCTTATATAACATTATGCTCAAGAAATCAACACTCACATCTCACTCTGAGTGGGAGTAGTATCAGGTATGGTCAACTGAATGTGGAAAAACATAGTTTTGTTTATGTTAGCTGTTATTTCTCCTGTATAGAGAAATGCTTGGTGTTCTTAATTATTAATTGATTCTTTTTTTGAAGGTGTTAACAGCAGAGCAAAAAAAAAAAAAAGTGTGTTGTGTTACTTTGAGCCTAATCTTCCAAGAGGAAATGGTAAATGAGTGTTTTCTCTGAGTAAAGACTGAGATGGGTTAGAGACAGTGAAGATTGGAGGTGGGAAGATAGAGAAACAGCACACATACACACACACACACACACACACACACACACACACACACACACACAAAGTATCCCTCCTCTCCCATCATAGGGGGAGATTGAGAAGTCTTGAGTAAAAGAATGATGTTCTTTGCATTCAGGTTCTAGACAGTAAATTGTAACAACTTGTATTTTCTGGAACAGCTCAAATGTCTCATTGTTTTCAGATCAGCTGTATGAAATTGCCAACATACACAAAGAGATTTACCTTTAGACATGTGTATGGGTTTTAAATAGAAAAACAGTTGTCATTTCCTTTTGTATTATGTTTAAAACTTTCTCAATAAATTGGACTTGCTTTTTCTTTAAAATGTGTTAATCTAGTCCAGTATTTTAAGATTGAAAGTCTTCAGATTTTTTAATTCTTTTTGTTTCTAAAGAAAGTTTCTTTTTATGCTCTTTTAATATTCGTAGTAAAAAAAAAAGATGAATGTATGTTTATTCAATTTTCTTTTCTTTTTTTTCCCAGGCAAAGTACAAAGGCACTACTAAGGCAGACCTTTCTAATTCCCTGTATAAGCAGATGCCTGCCACCATCGACAGTGTCTTTGCAAGAGAAGTTACACAGCTTCAGAGTGAGGTGTGCTTTTCTTAAATTGCTGTATAATTATTTAGATAAAAATAACCTAATTTATTTAGCTTTTGAAAGAAGTTGTTTATCTTGGGTATTAAATACTGAATAAATGTTGGAAGTGATTCATGTGTTGTCAGAGGTCACTGGTGGAGTCACAGAAAATAAAAAGGTGTACAAGTCTATGTGAGTCACTTTGTGCTGTTTTTCCTAGTCTGATTTACAACTATTCATAGAACAAATCTTAATCATATGTAGACTTTTACTTAGATTAAAATATTATAGCAAAAATTAATCTAGTCTCTGATATAATGTGTGACCTCTAAATGGAGACCAGTCTAGTGTCTTATTAAAACATAACAGTTAATGATTGAACTCAGATCCACAAGTCTGCTCTATCACTTTGATGAGTATTTACTTAATTTCCTTTCTTTGGATTGTGATTTTTCATTGGGAATATCTCAGGCTATCAAAAAGAGCCTCCAGCGGGTAGAAAAGACCATTTTGTAATGGAAAATCATGGATGAACTTAAGAACTGGCATCATGTAAACTCAACTTTGACTTGAGAAGAGCATAGAAGTAATTTTGCCTTTATAATACAGCAACACATAAGGAATGTTTAATTAACTTAATCGATTGTGTTTCTTCAAACAGAATTTCACCATAGATTATTTCACCCTTTTCTCACTCACCTTATAATTTTATTTTCTTCATAGCACAACCTGATTTTTGTGTAACTTTATTCATCTGTTACTTGATCTCCAGGGAGTGAGCAGGGAGTTAAGTCTTGTTTTCTGCTCTACCCTGTGCTCAGAACAGTCCCTGCACACATGAAGGGTTCAGTACTTACACAATTGATTTTTGTTGAGTTGACTGGTTTCCTTTCAAAGGAAGTATTTCCTTTTATATAGCTTAAATTTTCATTCTACATTTTAGGTTAATAATAATAGTAAGCATAGAAATTTTTACTTTTGAAGTGTCAGGTGCTACTAATAGTAAACAGAGAGATTCTTACTATTAATATATCAGGTGCTGTTCTTTGCGTTTGACATATGCTTATTTCACTGAACGCTCACAATTGTTCTCTGAGATATCCTCACTTTGGGGATGTGGAAACTGAATCACAGAGAGGTCATTTAACTTGCCCAAGATCATACAGCCAACACCTGGAAGAAGCAGCACCTGAATATGCTAAGTTTGACTCTAGAGTCCCACCTCTTTCTTATGCTTTCTATCTCTAGTTTTCATTTGAAAAAGCCTCTTCTTTCTCCAGAATGTTTTTGCTTTTGAGGAGAGGATACCTAGATAATTTTATAATAGTCTAAAAGTAGATTAGTTTTGGAAAGTACTGAGGATAGTGATCCTTTACATAGCATCTTTAAGTACTTTATTGTTATGATTTAAATGTCCACTGGGTACCCAAGTAGGCAGAAAGCTAATCTCATTTATGCAACGAGACTAAAAATATAATGTCAGGGTTCTGCCTGGCTGACCATGACTAATAGGCCCCTCTTTTCATCCAACCATCTGGTCACCTAGCCACTGGCTGATAATATGGACCACTTTATAAAGCAAATAATTACAACATACTTGCTACATGACAAGCAACAATTAGGCAATAAAAAAAGAAAATTCAATTTTTTACTTTTATACTTGCGGGGGTAACATTTTCAGATACGTATATCTTCATTGCTTTGGAGATATACAACTTTTCTCAGGTTTTATAGTGTAATTAGGCCTATAGTACATTGGTTTAGAGCAACATAAACTCAGACATGAAAAATAATTGTATATTTTAGAATTTGTTATTTTTTCCAGAATGTGCTATTGCATTCATTATTAGAATGTGTTTTTCTAGAGGAGACACTGCATGCCTTTGGAGAGATATGTTAGCTTTCAAAGATAACCACCCAGTGTTATGATGAGTCACTGAACTTGTTAGTAAGGAAAAAGCTGACTATTTCAAAGATTTATATAACATTTCTTTAGATTTCTATATATTTTTGTTAAAAATCATAATCCTCAGTGCTTACCTTATAATAAGAAAGTCAGGGAAGCACTATTTGACAATATCTGGGTAATTAAACAGCTAACTTTTTACTCTATCTAAATAGTATCAGATTTGCACTAACCTAGACTATTAGACCAATTCTGAAATCTAATTGTGTTCTGAAATCTAAGGTTCTAATGAACAGTCTCCCAAACTTTTGATATTGGAACAAGCTATGTTCTTAAAACCAGTTTGCAAACATTCTCAGATGCTCACATTCAAACTAGATTAATAACATTAATTGACTACATTAATATTCCTTACAGAAAATAAACAACAGAAAAATCCTTTTTAAAAAGATGTTGCTATTTAAAGTCATTTTATTAATATGCCTCATTAAAAATTTCATCAACAAAAATCAAAAAGTAAGTTTCTGCATGAAGTACTTCTCAACAGGACTGTTTCAGGCAAAGGCTAAATCATCCCTTATCTTAAAAGTAATAAAAGCTATGGGAGCATCTGAATGGAGTTGGTTTATGTGATCCTATGTTTTTATCTATAGTGACCACAGGATCCTGCTTCAGGATCTTCAGAAATGTCTGTGCTATAAGATTAGAAGTACATTTGCCTATATAGCAACTATATAATACACTATAAGTTAAAAATGTATATAGATCTTATACATGTATGTAAGATATAAAATATACTATGTACTCAAATATATGATACAGATATGCATATATGTATCACAGATATAAAGAATTTTATATATAACGTATAAGGCAAGTACAAGTGCATTCTAAAGTTAGCTGTACAGGATGACATAACCTTATTTTGAAGGTATTAAGACAGCAGCATTAATCTAGAGAAAGTCAACACAATGACAAATCCTAAGAAATCAAATTTATCAGACAATATATTCGTTTGACATAATTTTCCATTAGCTATTTTCAGGGTGAAAATTGATATGATAAATTGAAGTTCAGTTGCCTCCAATTTGATGTAATCTTAATTCTAAAGTGCTGCTTAGTAGCAGCTATAAATGAAATGACTATTTTAATGCTGCAAGTAGAAAATTGCATAGCCTTTTTAAGAAAGAGTGCTTTTTAAAATTGTGCTTGATGACTCACCATTTCTATGATAACTCACAAAATGATCAGCTGCATTGGTTACATTTATCAAGTCATAAGTATTATTGTCTACAAGATAAACCAGGCATCCAGTAAAAAGGATAGAGCCATAAGCTAGCTCTTTTTATTTAAAAAAGAGGAACAAATCTCAGAGAAATTTCTTCTTGGCCGAACAGACTTAAATGCCCATTAACCACCCCGCCTCCCCAACCAAAGATATAATGTTGAATGTGACGGAACTGAGATAATGGACTACTCTACACAAATGGAGGTTCTTAATGGGTTTCCTGTTTAGAATAATTAATTAGTGAACATTTAAGGATTGTTCATCAGAATGACATATCCTGATAGATTAAATCAATGGACAGACTCTAACAAGATATATTATCCCCAGAATAACATGAGATGCTGCATGTTAGTTCTGATAGTCAGCCAGATACTCAGGATTGGGTGTGGGAACAGGGCTTGGGGTATTAGGGTATTAGTTGAAAGCAATATTAACTTAGCCATCAAAAGACAAAGTGCTGTGATCTATAGATGCATTTAGCATACAACATATGAGAGATGATAACCTGAATTAAATTGAACAATTCTTACCAGTATAGATCAAACCATATCTGGGACATTATGGGTATCTTCAGAAAGAGATGGATTAGAATTAAACTGTTGGTGGTAAACTTAATATAACATACACAAATGCTGATTTACAGTGATGCACACTGTAAACCTATGTAATGTTACGATGCAATGTTCCTTCAGTAGCGTTTTTAAAAAGAGAGAAAGAGACAGATTCCTTGGAATTTGCACTGAGAAAAATATTTAGGGCATACAGGGGGTTAATATTTTAATATGTGCAGACAGTCTGGGGTGATGAAGGTCATGACAGCTGTGTTCCAGTGTTGAAGTTCTGTCCTATAAACTGATATTTCCTGTGTGACCAGATAGATGCAGCTCTGGGGACATAGATTTGGGTTTCATTAAAGGAAGAACTTTATATCAGAGATTTCAAAGTTTAGAGAATGTTGTCCCCAGGTGAATCCTGTTTTAGTAGAAGTTTTCAAGAAAAAATTTGTGGGCAAGCCAGAAAAGGGATTTAAACTATAAAGATACGGCTTTTTTTTTTTTTCTTACCGTAAAAGTCTATGATTTTAATTTAAAAATTAGTCTTGTAATTATTTCAATCTGTCAGGTAAATTATCTAATGATTGGTTAATTCTATTTGTTAAAGCCTATGTTCACAAGATATTTAAAAACTCATTTATTCATTCATTCACTAAACATGTATTGCTCTTCTACTCTGTACCAGTCACAATGGTAGGCACAGGATATTAAAATTGTGTGTAAGATGCAGACATAGCTGTTAAAGAGCTCATGTTGGTAAAATATTTTTCCTAAAATGTAACTGCATCTTTTTTTATGGAAAGCTACATCTTGTTTTGTTTGAGGTGTACCTGTTCTAGTGTGTCTTAAGTTGCCTTTATTCTTTAGCACCAAGTAAATCTAGCTACAATTAATCTTTATTGTTGAAGTTTTGAATATATATTTAAAGTTAATCTTAATTACTCCACTTATTTCCTATCACTATTCTAGATTTTAAACATTCAGTAAGCTGAGAGTTATGTTACTAGGGTAAGGGGAGACAGAAAATAGGTAATTAAAATTGTGGTGGAAATAAATTAGATAATGAAATAGCCTGAGAGTGGTTAATTTGTTTGTTGTCTTCCAATCTCCTTGAATTTCTGGCTGTTGAATTTGGTTACTTCTTCTTCTGAGTTAATCATTCTCATGCCTCTTACACCCTAGTAGGAAAAAAATTTAACGTGGTGGTAATAGAGGGTCTTGGTATGCTACTCATTTGTCTAACAGAGGACATATCTGCAAATTTTGCCTGCATGTTCAATTTTCCTTCAAAGTTGAGAGTGTTTAATGAGGTTTATATTTAACTGTGCCTACATAAAATCATAACAGTTACTTTAAAATGGACAATTTATTTTTAAATACTGAATCACTTCCTTCATTCGGTCAGTTACTTGTCCAAGATTTAAAGCTTGAACATTTATGACCTTAAATTCTTGGCTGTGGTTGATTTCCCAGAACTGTCAGTGAAATTTCAGCTAAATTTGAGTGGAGATTTCAGTGTATTGTCAGGACTTTGGGCATAAATGAAAAAAGAGTAGAAATTGGGAGTCCTAACTGAATTACTAGCATTTAAGCATTGTGTTTGTTATTTTATTAGAGAGGTTCAGGTAAATTTAACCATCGGTCTTCTGATATACAAAACCCTTGCAAAGCTTTGAAATGTAACAGGTTGAGAACTGAATATACTCCTAAAGGAAACTAATAAATATTTTTGTTTTTGAAGGTTGCTTACAAGCAGAAACATGACGCTGCCAAGGGATTTTCAGATTACGCTCGTATGAAGGAACCACCTGAGATCAAACATGCCATGGAGGTCAATAAGCACCAGAGTAACGTAAGGAAGCCAATCCTCATGAGTTTCTAGAAAATTACTGTTAATGAACATCAGGGCTAAAGGGATATGTGCTTGAATTTTAAATATGATGTTATTCAAAAAAAAGGATTTTAAATTGTCATTTGTTTTTATCTCTTCGTGTTCAGACAAAAACACATCTGAATTATTCTGTCAATGGTCATTAAAACCTTGTGGAACACCTTTAATATGTCAGACACTGAAAGGCATGGGAAATTCCGCTGGAAACAATATAAATATGGAGTCTGTAGACCTAATCGGTTATTCACATTTTCTATAGTTTCCTTGACTTGATGAAGGTGCTCCCATGGCTTCCTTTCTATAATCACAGAGGAAGACCATGGGAAATCAAAACTCATTCACAAACACTGACAAGATTGTACCCCAATACTGTTTCTTCATGGAATGCTTTGGGGGAGCAAATTGTCAGATGTCAAACCCAAAGGGAATATGAAGGCAATAGCTGCCTAACGACTGCTTTAGAAGTAGTAACCAAGAGAGAGGAAATTAGCCTGTAAAAAATGAATTTCTTCTGCTTATCTTAGCAGAACATCAGCATTTTCAAGTTTTTGCTCAATTATCACCACTATCCCGGTGACCTAGAAGAATCCATTCTTCCTGAAATGTCAGAGAAATCATTATTTGTCTCCCCGTGATGAATTTTCTGTTTTCTAGAAGAAACATAGAAACTGTTGGTCAGGTTCCATGTGTGTTAGACCCAGTTAAGATGCAGTGTCCACCTAGTTGGGTCCAGAAGCCCCCTTTCTTTGAAAAGTATCTGAGATGTCTTTGTCATCTCACTCAGGTTCTATCCCACCACTTAGTTCTCTGGCTGACTGAGCCTTTGCTGACGGTGGACCCCTCCCCCACACCCTTCTCTGCAGCATGGAAACAGTTATCTGATATGGGATTTCAGTAATAAATCAACGCTTATGTAAAAACTGAGATTTCACATTTTAATCCAAATCTTTAAACATATGCCAACACCAAAGCACTTTTCTAAGATGATTGGAGATTGATAAGAGATGAAGAAGATACATGTCTTTAATTACCAGAGAGGTCATTTTAAGGAATGCTTTATAAGAACTGTTTGCTTACAGTATGACTATAATAATCATCGTAACTACCACTTAGTATGCACTAGGAACTGCGCCAAGACTCAGTTGTTTCCAATCTCCCCACATCCCTGCACCGATCCCCATTTCGTAGATGAGGAAAATGAGTCTCAAGAATCAAACTCTCATATCCATTCTTTCTGTTATGCTCTGCTGCCTCCCCCTTAAAGGTCACTGACTACTGGTTAAGATTTTAAATGAAAGATTTTAAGTGGGGTGCCAAGTAGGTTATCATCAGAATTCAGATAAATGGATTCAATGCACAGCAAGAAAGAAAAACCCCAGATACCCTGAGCTTCTAATGTTTTGATACCAAAGAAACTTTAAATTCCTACAAATGCTGTGGGTTTGAAGTTAGTGTTGGTGGTCTGGGGTGGGCAGACCAGCGTGACATAGATCCTCTGGAGGCCCTTCCTAACTCTATAATTCAATGAAATTCAAATACGGAAGTTCCTTATCATAGAACTGGGGTTATTATTTTAACTCTGCCTTTTCTTTTAAAAGGTCTTTGATTGAGGGATTGAGGGAATAGAGTATAAAGCCCTTTTCTCCTCCATTCAATACTGTGTACTTATGGGAGAAGGCTGTATTTACTTACACTCCTCTGCCTACTTGGCTCAGCCTTTACATGCAAAGTTTGTACATATAATAGGATTTAGAAAGTGTTTAAGACTATTTACTCAGATTTAAAGAGAGAATGATATTTGTATTCTACCTGTGAAGTAGTTGATATTCCCCTAGAGTCAAGGCACTCAGAATAATACATTTGTTGTTCTTACAATATGAAATTTAAACATAGATCTTGAAAGCCACAAGAAAGCAAATACATTTCTTGATTCAATAGGTCAGCCTATTGTGTCCCCATCAAAGATAAAACTCTTTCTCCCGTAAAACTTCAATGAAACTTAATTGCGAAGAACTTATTAATAGAATTACCCTTTCCAAACATGGACTGTCGCTTTGTACCATGCCTGTAGATGACTTAATCTAAAATAAAATGTGTTGTCACATGTGAATCTGATTTTCCTAGAGTAATACAAGTCAGCATCATTGCTTACCTTTTTATGTGTCCACTGAAATCAAGTCGGTTTTCTAATATCGATTAGAAAACCAAGAAACTGAGACCATTACAATTCCAAGCTTTTAATTTTGTTTCCTTTCTGGTCAAACCTTTATTAGACCATTTTTCATGAGCCAAGGGACTGTGTTTTCTTTCAGAACCATTCTCTCTTAGACCTTGAGACATGTGAAAGAACAGAACAAAGATAGGGAGGATTTTCTTGTGACTGGCAATTAGAATCTTCACCTCTGAATAACTGAACATTTCAAAGGGAGGGGTACCCTGAGGCAGTAGTCTCTTCTTTGCACCCTAAAATGCAATGATCACAAAACAGGAAAAATAATGATTTCTTGAAAGAATATTCTTCACTGTAGCATATAATAGAAAAGGAATTTAGAGTCAGACCAGGGTTGAAATACTTGCTTTGCCAGGTATTGCCTCAATGACTTGGCACCTGTTACTTAATATCTCCAAAGTTCAGTTTTCTCATCTGTAAAACTGGGGTAATGATTTCTAATTCATAGGGCTTTCCCAGGTGTGAAATGAGATGATATACGTAAAGGGTTCTGCAGAAGCTCCACTCCCTACACTTTAGTCCTGTTTGGTCCTCCTCCAGCTTTATATTGTGATGAGAGTTTGGAGTGATATCATAGTTCATCTGAAAGAATTAAAAGAGATTAGATATATAAAAAGACCAAATCAACATAAAATTTATACTTAAGAATATTTAAGTTAAAAGGGTATATTCAAAAGGTTACTGAACCCATGTAAATTACCAGTCTTCTTAATGATAACTATAATCAAAAAATAATTAAAACCAGTCAGTCTATATCCTTTGTATCTTCAGGGAAGTACCCCTGCCAAATTTTTATAACGTAATTAGAGAAACTGGAGATATTCTATCCTGTTTCTTTCCTGAAAGATGTATTTGTAATGAAAACCCCAGTAACATTATTAGTTCTCATCAATCTTATCAGAGACATTACGTCCAACAGTCCTGAAGAAAGTGAAAGAAATTTTAAACTGCCGTTTTAAGTTTTATAAATAATGTGTTCTGTGTTGACTTATGATAAAATTGCCGTGGTAAACTTTTCCAAAGTTCCATATTGATAATCAATTCATTATGTATTAGAAAGAAGCATACAGCCAGGAAAACAAGAGATTTAATGTTTTTTTCAAGAATAATATATGTGTCTTCTTGACATTAATAAACAGTTATCAGTAGGCAAAATTTCCCTTCCATCAGAAAGTGAAAAAAGCCTAAGGAGAAATCAGGAAAATGATTCTGAGAAATTATTTTTAACTCTATGTTGTTCCCCAGTGTGACATATAATAACCAGTGCTTTAGGATTTAGTATTAAAATAGATATATTAGCATTTTGTTTATCTCTAAGATAGAGTGATTAGTGATACCCGTTCTTCCTTCTTCACAAGATTGTAGTGTCGATAAAATTGAATGAAGAATAAGAAAACCTTTATCAACTATAAAAGTTTTTATAAGCAATGACAATAATAAGGATAAATTTCTAATTACAACACTATTTTACTTCATATTTTGGAAGAGTGAAAACTTTTTCTATTATCTTTTCTTATAATAGTTTACAATTTAATAATTTTGGAGTTTTTAACATACAGCATGCCCAGAGAGAAATTAGCCTTTGTAAGGTAGAATTTCCAGTCCATGTGCCTGACTGATGATAACTAGAGGGCTTCTCCAATGTGCGTTTATGATGGTAACAAAGGAATTTCTTGAAAATGACTGAGCTGGTGTTTCAATATTGTAACCAAATGTAGATTACATTTCTTAGTTCTGTTGGACAAACTTATAAGATAAATATCTTGTCTAGTTTCTTCTTCCCAGTAATCATTTAATTTAACCCTCACCAGAGTAGCAAAGTAAAGGAATGGTTCGGGACCAGTTGAGTTTCATTTCTTTAAGTCTGTCAGCTCACACTAGTCAGACCCCAAGGGTACTTCTATTCTGGCATCCCTCTCAATCTTGGCATCTCCAAGTGTTTGAATTTCATTGTGAGGGCAGTCTTCATGGAAGTTTTGCTTTTCTCTAGTAACTTAGCTCACCTATTAAGGAGTCTAAATAGCTGTTGTCAAAATACGAAGGACTTGCTTCAAAATCACTGGGAATCCTTTGTCTGCCCATATGTCTGGCTCTACCTGGAGAATAAAGGCATTCTTTTTACTTCCTCTTCCAAAATCTAATATGAGTTAAATCTAACTCAGGATGTTATGGGGAAGGGGATTCTGGGTAACTACTTCAAGCCTTGGAAGGGAATGTGGTTGGAGCTCAGCTGAGAATAGACAACCCACCACAACAGGGGATCGTTGATGGTTGAATGAATTAGTGTGGCACATTGGACACTCAGTAGGGACACAGGAAACATACCAAAAACATCTTATGAAACAGAAGTAGAAAGGTTGCAAGTCAAGAACAATTTGAGATTAAAAGACAATAAAATAAGATGAAAATAAATGCTGAGAAGGAAAGTGAATCTGGTATGACTAGGTTGAATTTCAAAGATGGATTTTGAGAGAATTAAAATAAAAAAAGAGTAGATTTACTTAACAACTGCAGAAAAATGTGAAATGGAGAATGTGTTTGTGGCAGTTCTGGATTTAGCACTAGAAAGCTATCTTACATTAACCCAAGTCAAAAATGAGAATTCATGAGTTTACGTAATTGGAAAGTTCAAGCTACCTTCAGGCATAACTGGATCCAGCTTCAGTGTCTCCAGGACTCTTTCTCTCTCCATCTCATGACTTCTTTTCTATGACTCATCTGCAGACAAACTCTAGGTGGTCTCAATATGAGAGTGGGTATTTCCAAAATTAAATCACCTTACAGAAGCTGTACCCAGAGAAAAGGACAGAAGCTTTTTCTCTCCCAGGCACAGATCCTTCAAATCACTGTGACCTTGCCTTGGTTAAGTGTCTGTCCTCTTAGTAATTCTGGTCTCCAAAGGGTTGGGGTATCTGAATGACAGCCATGCCTCTCTCCAGGAAGGTAGGTTGAATTTGGTAGTTCCGCCGAGTCACATGGAGTGAGGAAGAGGTAGTTTCCAAATCGAAAAATGGCAGTGAGATTAATATATTAACACATGTTCACAACAAAGGAGTAATTCAGGAAAACGACCCAGACATATGGATAAGAGTGAGGAAATGAATTCAGTGAAAAAAAGACAGGAGGAATTCAGGCACATAATCACTTTGGGTATTTTTGAAGAAACCAGGATCATTCTTTGCAGATAAGACTATATACTGTTATATCTTACTAAAAAGAATGAACAGTTCATCTTGGGTGTACAATGAATGTATAAAAATAGGATAAAAATCATATGATAATTACTATATTGCTCTGTTCAGGACCTATAGAGGAAAATAATGAAATGTCATTAAAACATACAATAAAAGACTTAAAGAAATGGCAAAACATACTGTGTTCTCCTGGGAAAAGACTGCAATCTTGTTGAGATGTCATTTTTCCCTAAATGATTTTGTAGAATGAGTAAAATGCCCATTAAAATTCCATTTGCTTCCTTTGTAGAACTTATTAGAATTATTCTAATGTTAATGAGAATAGTAAAAATTAAGAAAAAAATGAAATAGAAGAGTAATAAAGAAACTTGGTTTAATGATATAAATCCTTACAATCACACATTTAAGAAATTTATGAGTGAGGGAGTGAATGTTAAGCACCTGATACTTTATATGCAGTACCTGGTACTACATATTAAATGGTCTAAAATAGAGACAATATGCGGCTTCTCTTCTCCCTCCTCCCTCTCCTTCTCCTCTTTCTTCCTCCCTTCCTCTGTTTTCCTCTTCTTATTCCCCTTCCCCCTCCACTTCCACCACCTTCCCCTCCTCCTTCTCTTTCTTTTTCCCCCGTCTTTGTCTTTTCTCCTTCTTCTCTTCTCCTAGTTCCCTCTCTCTTCCTTGCTCTTCTTATTCAAAACCATATCATACAGAGCACCATTTCATCCTGAGAAAACTGAAAAATGGTGGCCAGTCCAGGGTTCTAATAAGGTTAGCACCTGGGATTTGAATTTATTCAGGAAATATTATATCTATATATATACACATATATTATATATATGTATACATATACATATATATTTAGGTTATACATATAGTCCTTGACCTGCTGACAGACCTCTGACTGACTGTAGAAAGAAGCTAATACATATTGCAAACATTTGAGACATGTCAGAGCATCCTTCAAACCTAAGGTTAGAAAGCAGAAGATGTGTTGTCTCCTCAGGCAGCCTCATACCATGTTCCTGCCGGTAGTGAAAATCAGGAGCTTGCTGCTCTCAGTGTCCCTCAGCATAAACCCCTGTCCCATGTCTATCCCCCAGCAGATATATTCTAAAAGATCTGACTAGTGGCCAGGCTCTCCTGCTTTTCTCCTGTGTGGCTCTGTGGTATCCACTTGTTTGAATTTGAAGTTCATGTCAATCTTAATATTTGTTTTGAGTCACATATGCTGGCCTCTAATTTGCAATTTACATGGATGATGGGGCCCTATTCAGAATCTTGTTCTGCCGCCTTTGTACTGTTCACCTCTCTTCACGCAGTCATTAGGCTGAACAGCATATAATTAGGTAACCCTTGTAAAGCTTACAGTTCTGAAAGGTTGCAGCTCCTTTCAAAAAGTAAGGGTTTTCATTTTTACCCACATTCTTTTCTAAACAAAAAGACATTTACCCCCTAGGGTTTTCATATGAATGTGGTAACTTAGAAACAGCTAGTCTTGTAGGTGGGTAATAATTTTGGTTTGTTTCCACCTGATAGTAGGTTTTGTTTACACAGCTTGTGTTTAACTCCATGTAGGCTGAAGTGGATTGTCCGTCATGTGTGGATGAGTGTTTTGCTTTTTGAAACCTATGAAATTGTCTTATTTTAAATTCCTAAAATTTCAAGCTCACCCAACAAAAATAACTGTTTTCAGCTTTTTAAAAATACTTGTATGTACAAAACTTACCTGAAATTATTTCTTCAGGTAGAGTATCTGAAAATAGAATTACTGAATAAAACAGATGTTCTTGCTTATATTATATTGTTTTTAATCTGTGTCCCTTATCAGACAGGTTTGCGATCATAAAGCTAGTTTAAATAAGTTTTGGGTGTGAGGTAAATCCAAGCTCTTAAAAAAAAGTAAATAAAAATGTCTAGAGATGTTTCATTGAAATAAAATAACACACAGGGAGCTTATTAAAGTATGAATGTGTTTTCATTTCTTATACTTGATATTATTTTTGAAAGAAATAAGAAAGTACAAATGTTTCTGAACTCTGAAAAGGTGAAGAGAAAAATGTCACAACATATGTTGATATTATCTGGAATATGGTTATAATGGTCAACTGGAGAATTCATTAAAATGGAAATTCTTGCACCCTGTTTGCTGAAATTCTATTTCAGAGAGTTGGGCGTGAGCCTCAAGAATCTAAATTTTAAATAAGTACCCCAGGTCTACTGTTACAGAGTTTGCAAGCAGTGTTAGAAATACCTGTGTTGTCCAAAATATAATGAAATGCATTTTGAATAGATGTTTGATTGTACATTTCTGTGTTCTGTCTATATTTTGTAAAAATGAAGATGGGTTTTAAAGTAACTGAGGTAGTTACACTATAGTTTCAATAGAATCTAATGTAATGGAAAAGACAACCAGCCCCTGGTGATCTTGCCAAATAGAACTACATCTGGTAAATAGATAAACATTCCTCCAGTCCATTACTCATCTCAAGAAATAGAGAAATGGACAGGCTGGTCAATGTTGACCCCTGGACATTATACCAGTTGACTTCTGGTCTCTCTACCTATTTGTCAGTGGAGTTCCTCGAAATGATTGCTGTCATCTGAAACACATTTGGCAACACACACACATTTCTCTTTAAATATCTCTTTTCCACACTTTAGTGTGATTATACCTTGTGTGCAATCACAAGATGAATATTAATATATATATATATTTGCTTTTATTTATGCAGGAGCAAGACATTGCAGTATTTTATAGATAATAAAACTATCAGTACTCATTGACTAGGTCTACCAAATGTGGGCATTTTAAGAGATCAGACAGAAAAGGGAGAGAAGAATGTGACTGGAAGGCTGAAAGCTCTGTAGTAACAGCCTCAGGAAGTGAGTTTCTATGTTTGTGTGCTTGGATTCATCCTGTATCCACTGGAGGTGCAGATTGTGAGACGGGGAAGATAAAGGGCATGCACATACATACCTATACACAATGACATGCTTCTGAGGGTAGCAAATGTAAAATCCTCTAAGACTGGTTTTGTGCTGAAGACTTGGACTCATATTTCTTATATTGTATAAATTCAGTTCATATGCAATGTTAGTGAGATGTAACATAGGCCAAGCAATAAAAGAAGCTGTCCACAAATAAATGTTGTGTATGAAACAACTGGATAAAAAAATACCTTCTAATCAGTGGGCTCTTTACGATGATTATGACAAGATAAATAACGTATGGACATTATTGCTAGTAACTATGAGATTACTAATTTCTTTTTTCTTTTTTTTTTCTGTCAAAATTGTCCCTTCATCAGATTTCTTATAGAAAAGATGTACAGGACACTCATCTGTACAGTGCGGAGCTTGACCGACCAGACATTAAGATGGCAACGCAGATCTCCAAGATCATAAGCAATGTAATCTCTCTTTCTTCTCTTGAGTAGAAATTATTTCTTATTTTTTTTGCAGGAGACAAAGCATGACTTTGGTAGTTGGATGGTTTATTTTTTAATTACTGTTATTTTAAAAATGTCATTGAAGTAATATTGTATTATACCATTACATAGGTTTTAGTTGTGCCTCATTTTTGGATGATTAATTTAATGAGTGAAATTGATCAATTGAATGAATGACATCTCATTTTTGTAAAATCTGTATTATCCATTTGACAGTAAATTATTCGGAAATGTGCAGAAACTGCCCAAAGTGGACAGTGATTAGTGTTATGATACTGTTAGAGAAGTAAGTCCTATTGGGTATAAGATCACATTTAAATGTTTCAAATCAAGCTTGTCAGCATCTGGTCCCATATTCTCTACTTACTCCCGCCCTGCCAAAAACTTCAGTTAGCTTCATGTCTATCTTGTAACTCTTAATTATGCTGACTCTCTTTGGCCATTATTTATCTTGTACATTTCCAATACTTCATAACTGTTTCCTAAGCCTCTCAAAGACATCCTCATGGTTAATAATATTTTACTTAAATATATCTAAAACCCTGGTTTAAAATAATGTCAACTTGAATCGAATAATTTAATATCATAGATTACACTAATCTTAAAAATCAATAATTACTTACTAATTCAACTGCGTGTTAGTCAAACAGGGTCAGATAAGTTTTTGAGAATAAATAAAGCCACACAAGTATCTATATGTAAAATTCAGGGTCTCAACTATCGAGAAATTTTCCTTTTTTGTCTTTTTTTTTTTTAGTCTTTATACATGAACACAATGCTGGGGATGACTGGATACTTAGGCTAAAAATTAGTAATTAATTTACAACAAAATACTTGTGTTTATGTAAATAACCATGCTATAAAATCAGTTTCTGGCACAACCTAGTGACTCAGGCCTTAAATAAATAGCTTCAGCATAGTCCATGTAAAATCCAAGGACCCAGGTTGATGACTGGGACTGGGGGGCTGGAGATGGGGAGCACAACCGAATGAATAATTAACTAAAAAAATGCTTCTTTACCCTCTCTTCCTGCTTCTTTGCCTGCCTACCTGCTTATTTGCCCTCATTCCTGCCTACTTCCTTCTTTTAAAAAGTAAAAAAATAAAACAAATGTCTTCTTTAGCAGTCAGTATTTTAGTATTTGTTTTAAGGAAAATTTTTATGGGTTTATTATATTTTGTGTTGGCTTATTTCAGTGTAATTTTTTATTGTAAAGCAGAAATATTCAATATTCTCTTACTTGTTCGTTTTAGGCAGAGTATAAGAAAGGACAAGGAGTAATGAATAAAGAACCTGCTGTAATTGGAAGACCAGATTTTGAACATGCTGTGGAAGCTTCTAAGCTTTCTAGTCAAGTAAGACTCTGGTGATGATGCCACAATGATTTTATTCAGTGATTTTGTTTCTAGGCTCATGGGAAAATATTTCATTTTAGATGGTATCTTTAATTGCAAGAATATGCAAAGATAATGTTACTGAAACAATCTCACATAGGGTTGTAGTAATTATAAATTCCAGCAATGGGAAAAATAAGCATAAAACAAAGTTTTCTTCCAGCTCAATCCTGAATTTATTCAATGAGTTTAGCCATCTTGTCACATTTCCCAGGATTTCTTGAACTTGTCTAGTCATACCAAATAATTATATTTATGTTAACCTATCTGTTCACACATTTGAATATTTAAATCAGTGTCTGTATAGAGTACATTAAGTTCCCCATCAAGGTTCAATTCTATACTTCTTTAAATTAGTAAGAAAAATATTAATTTTCTCAAATTTAAAATGCTTTAGCTTAATTACAAAATTAAAAAGGATGATGAAAAAAATACCTTTGAAATATTACCGAAGACTATAAAACAGGATCAGAAAAGGTGAAAAGACATACCATGATTTTAGCTGAAAGTCTCAATGGATTTTAAAATGTCATTTCTCCTCAAATTAACATATAAATATCAAGTGTTATGCAATTTCAGTTAGAATCCAGCAGTGTTTTTTTTTTTTTTTATTTCTAAAGTATGGATAGATGATCTTAGAGTTTGAATGGAAAGGAAATGCCTGAGAATAGCTTTTGAAAGTAAAAAATGAAGACCATTAAAGGAGAACTTAAGTTATGAGTCATCATAACATAATATAAAACCACTGAAATTAGATCAATATGGGATTGGCATAGCAGGAGATAAAGTAATCAGTAGGTTAGAAGAGAGAATTCTGAAATAGATTCCAATATGTATAAAAATTTAATATATGATAAAAGTGTTGGTTTAAGTTAGCGGGAAAAAATTGTATTAGTTAAAAACTGTTGCTGACATAACTGGCCATCCATCAGGGTAAAAATAAAATTGGACCTGAATCTCAAGTCATATACACAATGAATTCCAGATGGATTAAAGATGTGAATGTAAACAGTACAAAATTTTTTAAATCTTAAAAGAAAATCCAGGAGACTATATGTATACCACATTAGAATAACAGAGTTGTTCCCAATAAGACCGCTGACCCAGAAGCTCTAAAGAATAGTTAGACAGACTTGACTATTTTAAAATTTAAAACTTGTTCAGTGCAAAAAGATAACATTAGCAAAGTCAACAGTAATGACATCTAACAACTTTTATACATTTACAATGTTTTCAACTTTGAAAATACTCATTAAAGTTACAAAAGTCTTAAATGAATTGCTGTTTAAAATGGAGTTACAACTGCAAAAAATCTCTAGAATTGAACTGAAGAACATAAGATAATAGCTGAATAAATAAAGAAACCTATTATGTTCTTGACTTGGGAGTCTCAATACTCACTATTGAAATATTCATTCTTTCAAAGTCATCTTTAAAAGTTCCATGCAATTCCAATTAGGGTCTAAATAAACTTTAAATATTTTAAATAAAATTAAATTTTGTGTTAGGTAAATAAGTTAGAGTTTATATAGAAAAAGAAGTGTCTGAAAATAACTTTTTAAAATATAAAAAGAAGAACAGTGGTTTTCAAATATTTGGAAAAATATTTGTCATGCAGCTGAGAACACTATTTTATTTTTTAATGCAAAATTTTTATCGTTTCTAGTACACTGTATGTTTCAGGAGTATAGCTTTACACCTCGGTAAATGTATATGCTGCTCTAACCCACTGCCCAAGGGCTAGTACCATTTACCATGAGTCAACTGACTCTTGTACCCATTCCTCTCAGCCTACTTTCCCTTTCCCCTTGGTAAAAACCAGTTTGTTTTGAGAGTTAGCTTTTGTTTTGTTTGTTTTGTTCCTTTGTTTTTATATTCCACATGAGTGAGATTATCGAGAATTTTGCTTTGTCTTTGCGACTTATTTTGTTTAGCATAATCACCTTAAGTTCCCTCCAAATTGCTGCAAATGGCAAAATTTCATCTTTTTTTATAGCTGAGTAGTATAATAAAAAAGTTACTATGTTCTAGAATATACAAATGTTCTTTAACATTGAAAAGGAAAAAAAATGCTACCTAGTAGAAACGAGCAAAGGTAGTGGGTGGATTAGAGGAGTAAATATAAATAGCCAGTATTTTAATAGATATTCAAATGTATTAGTACTAAAGGAAATGCCAATAAAATAAAAGCAAAGTATCATTTACATATGTCACATTCTGTGAATGTGGGGAGAGACATCAGTGAAAGTGCTATGATTAGAAAGGTTTTGCAGAGACCGTAGATTTTAGCTAAGTTGGGTTTAAAGGGAGAGAGAAAGCTCTGTTCCAGGGGAGGACCCCACATAAAATGTGGGAATATTCACACAGGATTGAGATAACAGGACAAGACCAGAGGGTCCCAGCCAGGAGCTTGGAGTCAAAAGCATATGGGGGCTTGGGGAGGATAGTAAGTGTGTACGGACAATTTGATCAGTGTTGATTTATTTAAATTCTCGGCCTTCTCACAGAGCAGAGCAGGAATAATGTGTTCTACAAAGGAAAGTGCAAAAAAAAAAAAGTGATTTGTGACTACTCATGGGGAATTGAATTCAGAAAATTAGTCACCAGTTTCACCTCTCACCATTTAACTGTAGACACTTTAAAAGTAGCCTCTACTTTCAGGTAAAAAATGAATCATTATGGCGCGCCCTAGCCTCCTGCTGGTGCAGTCCATACACATCCCAGGGGCTCTGCTTCTTGATCCCTGGCTAAGGTGGGGTGGGGAACTGGGAGCAACCAAGATAGACAACTAACTAAATAAATGCTTCTTCCTTCTTTCTCTTTCTGTTTCTTGTTTGTCTTCATTTCTACCAGAATTCTTCCTTCAATACAGAAATAAAAAGAAATGAGTTAGTATGGACAAATGTGAGCAGAGAAGAATTGTGAAGCTAATGATATATTTTTTAAGCAAGGAAGCAATGAAGGGAATGGAAGAAGAAGCATTTAAAAAAAGAAGAAACAACTTTATTTAGTTTTTCATTTTGGTTTTTCACCCGTGTCCTAGGTCTTGAACGAGGGTCCTTGGACTGTTTGTGGTCTGCATACCAGCACCTCAGCTGCCTAAGCCATAAGAGCATACTCAAACTAATGCTTACTAATGCTTTTTAAGGAAGGTTGATGTGACTACACTTAACACAGGAAAGGCCAGCTTCCTAAAGCCTGAAGTCCTAGGAACGGGCTGGGAATTTCTGTGTTTATCCCCTCAGAGAGTCATCAGAACTGAAAAGACTAACTGGCCATGGCTATGAAAATAAGGCAGAGAGAGGGAATGAAAGAGTGTGTGCCTTTGATGCACTGTTTTACAGCTTATATAAGGCAATTTCACTTCTAAAACAACTTTGAGACTCTGGGGGATGCAAATCCCCAGGAGACTGGGGACTGATCTGGGTGACACATTCGTTAAGGGGCTGAGAGGGGCTCTGATTGCAGACTCCTATCCAAATAACACTTGTTGCATGGGCAGGAATACTGCCACCTCTGTGATAACTCTTCTGGTGTCACTTTATATTTCTAGTAAAGTACCTGATTACTTAGAATTTCAGCCTTCTCTGGTGCCAAAGATTTTCCATCAATTGTATAGGAAAAGTAACAGATTCTAGAAAAGCAGGACAGTTTTGTTGAGAGGTTAAGAATGTGGGCCCTGGAGCTGGACTGGCTTGAGTTAAATTTCTCCCTTTGCCACTTGCTAGTTGAGTGACCTTGGGTTTTCCATCTCTAGTTTCCTCATCTGAAAAATGAGGGTAACAGTGACCCTGTTTGAGAGGAGAATGAATTTCTGTGAGCAAAACACTGAACCTGCGTCCTGGTCCATAGACACTTGACATCATTTCATATGAATAATTTTACTGAGCTGTTTGGAATAAGTTGTCACCTCTATGTTTTAAAATAAGTTCAAGCACAGAATGAATCAGGAATGGTAATGCTAGTTAAATTCATGTAATGCTTTTAAATTCACTCCTTCACTGTTTTATTTGAGAGTCCTTAGGAGAAAGTTTTGGTAGCTGAACTTTTATTTTTATGTTTCAAATTCAGCCCCCTAAAAGCTTACCATTTGATCCCTACATGGGTTTTTAGAAAGATTTTGTAAATTTCTAATTTAGCATTTGAATGTTTTCAGATGCTTGAGCATCTGATTATAATTTGCAAGTGACATCATTATATCTATTATCTTTATTTTTTTGTGACATTCTTGCTGATCTCCTGGTGTATAAATGCATCAGAAAAAGGGAAAACTGGGCAGATGAATCTCTAGAACTTCTGGAATGAACTCAGTATGTTCTGCTTAAATGTCGTTTCTTATTTCATTGACAGCTTTGAAGACCTTGTATTCTCTTGCTCTTAAAGTAGTGACAGATTGTGAATTCAGGAGTACTCGAAGGCAAATAAATGCTTAGAAGGGAAAAGCGTTAGTAATGTATTGAGCAGAGAGACTCGGGGCAGGATGCAGAGGGGAAAGAGTGAGATAGTGCCAGAAGGACTGGGAGAGAGATGAAGGCATGAGGATGCAGCACTCCTGGTGTGTGGTGATTAGACACACCCGATGAAAGGATGAGGATGAGAAACGGAGTGGACAGGATTCTCCTGCTTTACCTGTAAATCGACCTCTGTGGGCTTCAACCTAGAAAAGGAAATAGAAGCACATACAAACCCTTCTTGTGTTAACTTATACAATAGATTTGCTCCCATTGTTGTGCAGTTTTCCTTTTTTTAGCTTAGGACCAATAATTATGGTCAAGTAATTAAAAGAAAAATGATACAAAATAAATTCCATGTCTCGAGATAAAGAGATTGCCATCTTCACAAGTATCACACATGTAAGTGCTAACTATTGAAGGGATCAACTTAAACATTCTCACAGAGGTTAGTTTGCTAATATACCATATATCATCTTAATTTATTACTTGGAATTCGTCTAGGTGACAAACGGGATTCTTTACCTAGTATTATAATGTCAAGGAAATCTTTTGCATGTAAAATGATTCACATTTGTTCTAAATTTGCATTTGGTATGTTGATAAGAATACATTCTAGACCTAAAAATTACATTTAGATTGCTGTTAAAATGCATTATACATGTTGTCCTTAAATTGCAATGGATGTCAATCGCTTTGGAGAATCTCACATTCTTCCTTCTTTCAAAGTCTCTCCACATCCTATTAGCTTAAATGTCACGTCTTTGCCAGTGTAAATTGTATTGCTCTTCTCTGTATTTTCTGTCCTTTTTCTTTATGATTTTAGCATAATTTTTAATAGTAATATAGATGTAGATTTTAAATATCTGTTTCACTTGCCAGACAACAGGCTCCATGGGAACAGGGTTTATATGTGTTTAGTCTACCATAATTGAATGGCGTGGATGAACCTTTCAGTACATAAGTAATCGACTAATAAAAACTCATTTCTTCAGATCATTCACATTGGGTGCCAAGTTTATAAGATGTTATTTTACATTAAAAATAAGGGCAGATATACTAGTCTGTGTAAAATTCAGTCTTAAAAATAGTCTGTTTTTGCAAGTTCTACACAGAAATTCTCTTTATACTCTCTTCCTTGACAGCTCTTAGTTCAATTTCATCCAAAATCAGAGGGAATTGATGCCTCTAGATCCACAGCATTATGTCGTTTGTTTACTTTTTTATTTTCATGGATAAAGACACACTTCTCCAGTTTTCTGTTTCTTTCCTAACATTTGTTTCCATAGCTATGATGAAGACTCTTTCCTACAGGGTCTGCTTTTTCCTGCCTTTTCTGAGAACTGCTGGGCTTCCGATCACTGAAACCCACCTTGTCCAGATGCGGTTATGAAGAACTAGTTTAAGTTATATTGTTGTAGCTTAACAGATCCAGTTTCAGTTTTCTCCACATTTGGAGTCCTGTGAAGTCTGTTAAAATTCATATAAAACTTAAAGTTTGATGCGAAATATCATACTTTTTTTATATGTTGGTAAATTAGGACTACTGAATATGACATTGAGACTGTAAATAAAATCAAACATAGATGTAAGTAACTTTTTTTTTTTTTCCAGAATAATTGATTTAGATATACGGGGTAGCACTGTATCTTAAAAACCATAGCCAAGTCATTCATGTTTATTTCTCTATTTCTCAGCCTTAGAACTGGAAGGGAGACACTTTATTCCATGTTGAAACACTAGTTATAATAAAAGGAAGGCACAGCCTCTCTCTCTCTCCGGAGGTACAGATAGACATTAGATTATACACTTCAGGTTAAGAAAAGAACAGAATGTTGGGTGTGTATCTGTTGTAGTAAGTGAACTAGTCAAAAGGTGAGCAATGAGATTGATTTAAAACATTTGAGTATTTTCTTAGTTCATTTATATGCAAAACTTATAGAAAGAAGAAATAAACTGTTGTTTATTGTGTATCAGTGTTTGATAAGTGTATTTCTTATATAATGTATGTATTTAACTTTTTGGTTAATCAGTGAGGAAAATTCTTATATTTTTGTTCCAAGGGCAGCTTTTGAATCAAATCATGCCAAGAGGTGACAGTTAAAATAGGACACAACTCACAACACTTTGCTTCCTATTATATTTGCTAGAAGGACATGAATGAAAATATACTTTAATTCATCTCATACTGGAGAAATAAACTGGAAAAATTAGACAGCATTTTAAAATTTAAATTTTAAGGTGATAGCCCAAGACTATTCCCAAGTAGTGGAACAGTGGCAGAAATCATCAAAAGTAAAGTTCTCATCAAAATCTAGTGTAAGACTATTTCAAAATTTGAAGACATCATGGAAGTCATTTGGTCTTACCTTTCAATGAAAGAGGCACTTCTCAACATTATCTATATGTCTGTTTGCTCAAGCTGAACAGTTCCTGAACCAGGTATTATAAGCTAGAAAATTTAGTCCTTGCCTTCACTGAGCTTACAGTTTAAGGGAAAGACCCACAGCACAATTTTGCAAATAATTGGAGCAAGTGTGAGGAATGTGATTGGGTAAATTGGGGTGCTTCCAAAATACATCAACAGTCAATATTCTAGTTTGGGAGATCATAGAAATTTTTCAGAAAGAAGTTCCACTTCGGTTACTACCTGCAGGATATGTAGTAATTATCTGACCGAACATTGAGCGGAGGTAGAGGACAGCAGTTGGATCAGGAAAGCAAAAAATGGTTCTACTGGTGGCTAGCATAACTTACAGAAAATTTCTTTTATAATCAGCAGAAATCTTGTTGGCTGTAACTCCTACCCATAAATAGTAACTCTACCTTTTACAGTAGAAAAATGCTTATTTTTTTTGTTTTTTCAAATATTTGAAGTCAGTTACCACTTGATTCCTAAATCTCTTCAGCACAGTATTCTTTAGCACAGAGTATGCATTAAGAGGATATTTCTTAAATGAATGAAGGAATAAAAGTTCTACAGGGACTAAAAAGTACAGTACAGATGCAATATATTATTTTGTATCTATGTTTTTTATTTCATTTTGCATTTTTTCTTCCTAATAGGGCACAGTTCAAATCAGTTTAATAATGACTGTGTGTGTGTGTGTGTGTGTGTGTGTGTGTGTGTGTGTGTTAGCATCCTCAGGGGTTAGGGGTAGATTGGGGGAATTAGAGGCATTGAAATTCCAATACCTATTTGAGGGTTTGTGTCATTTTTTTAACTATAAGAGGGTTGTTTGCTTGCCATTTTCGTCATGTTTATATATTTTTAATAAACATATTTTAAGTATTCATTCAAAGCACTATGCCAAGTGCAAGGGGTGCAAACATGAATACAAATCTGTTCTTTGTTCACTGTCCAGCTGGAAAGCAGACATACAGATAATTCAAATATGTGCTCCCCTAGTGGGAGCAGAGGTGCTTGGGGCATACTTTTTAAACTTCCAAAACTTTATAAAAGTGCATGGATATAATTCAATCACAGAGGATTAAATTTGCTTTTGGAAGATGTTATTCTGGTCTTGATGGAGTATGTCTTGGTCATACCAGCTTTCCCAGCCTCATTGATAGAACTCATTCTACTTCATAGCAGAGACTCAGAACTGGCTCAGTATTTATTGAGTAGAGACAGGAAGGAATCATTAAAATATAGATTGACTTTTTTTAGAAATGTACATTTACTTGGAGAGAGCAAATGCCAGGTTTAGTAACAGATGAGACTGTGTTGGGTTAATTCCAAGAAATACTGCATTGCCTCTGTTCCTGAAGTAACTGCTGGGACTGCAGGTGACAAAGAGACTAAGGGACTTTTCTGTGCTCAAACCTCATACAACCTGAAGCACCCTGGTGATCAGGCACTAAGTCAGAGGCTGAAGTGTAGATCATGTAGAGTCCCCTGAATTCTCTCCCTGAGGCTGGGGGCAACAATCAAAAATGAACAAGCAAATAAATAAATAAAAAAAAACAATGAAAATAAAAGCTTCTGGCCTCCCATCTTCTTGCCTTCCTCTTAAAAAATCCTGTAATCTATTTGTTCTCAAGGTTCCCGATGTTGCGGAATATGAAGCTGGATAGGAGCCCATCTAACAGAGTGGGATCATTTGGTTAACTGTCACAAACTACCAGCTATGGCTGTCCAGGGCTCTGTGACCATCAGTAGGGACCTTCCACTGAGAAAGTGGAGAATGAGGTGGTGGTGCAGCTGACTGAGTCTAGAGTGTCATTCAAGTGCAAGTCAGTTAAGAGAGTCTATTATCATCACTGAGTGAGTTCCCACTGGGCCCTAGAGAGAAACTATTAAAATATTGTGGGACAAGCCCTAGTATGGGATGTAGAGGCATGGAGGAAATTGGGCTGTGTGTCTAGGGGAGAAGCAGGTAGGGAAAGCCTTTGGTTTGGTGCTAACTACTGTGGAAAGTAGTTAGGGAGAGCTAAATTTAGTCCATTGGTGATATGGTACCTGATTTCAAGACTTTAAATAATTTTTTAAAAATTCAATTTTTTTTTTTTTTTTTTTTTTTAGAGGGACCTCACCAGTTAATTAAAATAAATGGGATTTTGTTTGACTTTATAAGGCAGTATCTAAAAGTTACTCTTAGCAAATGGGACTACAATAAAATACTTCCTGCAAAACATTTTCTAAATGTTATATTCTCTGTAAGATTTTTACTACTCTTAACATACCACTGGTCCCTCATGGAGACAGATACTCTGGGTAAAATAATGTGAGTGAGCCCCAAATTGCCATTCAGTAAAGGTTTTTGTAAGGTGGAGCCTTAAGATGCAGGATTATGAGACTGTTGTAAGAAAAGAAATTATTATAAGAATTACAATATAATAAAATACTGTAAGAGAATAAAGCAGCTTATGTTTTGTTTTTGAGGTCTGTGCATTGTTTCCTGACTACAGAAACCCAAATGGGTATGAGATAAAAGTAGCTAGTTTGTTCTTTTTATTTATAAACAACTTGTATTTGTAGCCAATTCATTATCACAACATATATTGACAAATTTTTCTATTCATGGAGAAAAAGAATTCTGCAGGATAAATGGACAGATCCTTTCCTTGGTTGCTCTTAGACTACTTAAAAAAAGGAAGCTAGAAATAATTCAGGGTGAATAGTGGAAATGGTTTTGTTGTTGAATACAACTGTGGAATTAAAACAAAATAAATAATGATATTAAATAGACCTAGACCTTTCAGAAATATAATCTTTAAAAATGAATTTAAAAAAAAAACTGGGAAATGGTGGGAAAAAACCATGATACACACATCATGTCCTGTATTTGGAACAATTCCCTTAAGGATATTCATATTCAATTTCTGGGGTTTCTGATACATTTTCTAAATGTACTAGACTATAAAGGCATTTGTGTCTCAAGTTCTAATTGATCATAGATTATAGGAACATAAAAATGGAAACTGACATTTAAAAATTCTGAGATTTTAGTGCATAATTCTTGTTAATAGGACTTGAGCTCATGCTTAATTGTATTTATAATCAATGTGCAAGTGGAGGTTGTTTTTTTTTTTCTTAACTTTTATGGCTAATTGAGCTTTCTTTGGGGAAAATACCACACATTTGAACTTATTTGTGATCCATTTTTAAGTTAGCTTTTATTTGATAAAATTAAAAATCAAATGTGTTATTTGCAAACTTAAAGCTAAATGTGCTATTTAATATATCCTGCTTTTGTCTTTTATGGTAGATTAAATACAAAGAAAAATTTGACAGTGAAATGAAGGATAAGAAATATCATTACAATCCGCTTGAAAGTGCTTCTTTTAGGCAAAGTCAGCTTGGCACCATACTGGCGAGTAATGTAAGTTCCTTTGTGTCTCATGACTTGTATTTCATAGAAAATTATTTTTAATATCTTTTCCTGTTTTCTCAGAAATGACTCTGTTGTAATTACTAATGCTTAGTCAAGATCATGTAATTTTCAAGTAATTTTAGTTGAAAACACTGAAGTATATTTTCCTGAAACGTTTTTAGAGAAAAATATATTATTTTACTTTACTAATAGTGGTTATTAATTACTAATTGGCTAATAATTAGGGAAAGTATGGCAAATAAAACTGTTATGTCTCATTTGGAATGAAAATAGATTGTACGGAGTTTTGCAGAAAAGGACTGTGTGGTATCTTAAATTAGTGACTAGACAACACTTAACTCATGTTATTTTGCCCATGAATTTGTACTTTAGATAAAGATTACCTGGTACTGTCTTAAGGAAATTTTTAGAAATTGTAGTTGTGATGGCTTCTAATGTCCTTCTAATCCCTATGTAAATGGTGTGAAATACTTATAAATAAGATTTATTTTCCTTTCATGTTTAAGAAATAATTGCATTTCAATTTATAAGAAATAATCCCTTAGAAGTTTATTATAATTAGGCAAAGTTAAGAACAGAAACATGGGCAAAAATCAGTTACTCTACTTAAGAATGTATAGATCTAGTATCATTTCATGTATTAAAAATCAACTGTTGTTGAACAGTTGCTTTGTTCAATCATTTTAAAGCCCATTAACTCCTGTCATATCCTCAGGCCTTGGTTGTTCTTACTTTAGAATATACTATTACTTGTGTTCAATAGCTAACTTTTATTTCCATAAATTGAAATGGATGTTTTTATATTTCAGGACCATTGGGAATATCATCATAATTTCTTTTCTTTATTCATTGTTTTTAAAAAGGAAAAGAACAAAACAAAAAAAACCACGTCTAGTTGGGTTATATTTAAGGAGCCTAGAGCTCAAGATTTAGAATCTGATTGCCTGTGTTTCAGTTCTCCTTTAATATTATACCTTTACCTTTCTGTGCCTCAGTTTCCTCCTTTATAAAATGGAGATTCTTAAAGTAACTACCTACTAGAGTTGTGGAGGTTAAATACTTAATATTATGAAGTACTTGGAAAAATGTTTGGCACACAGAAAGTGCTGGATATGTTTTATATTATTAATATTTTATTATTATAATCGCCACCAATAATTTTGTTATATTTTCAAGGCAGTTGGTAAGAAAGTCTGTTTGCAATAGTATGAAAAACACCAAAAGCCCTAAAATTGCCACAAAGCAAAATTGACATACAGTAGTATTTTTAAAACAATAAAGTTGCTATTCGGTTTTGAAAGCAGAATTTCCATTAAAATTACTTGATTCTGTTGAAATTATTCCTTCTGAATAGACAATAAAAGGAATTATCAAAGTATTTTTAAAACCCAGTAAATGAAACTTAAAAAAAAAAAAAAAAAAAAAATCAAAACCTAACTATTTTAGTAGTAAATGAGCACCATCTAGTGGCTACTTGTAAATGGTTCTTGTCAATTTACCCCTGAATAGGACTTTCTGATATGTTCAAAATAATACTGGCGATAATGCAAAAGCACAATATTTTCTTCTTCTAGATGGTATTTTGTTCCATGTTATTTTCATAGGTGAAGTACAAGCAAGACATTCAAAATATGCATGATCCAGTCTCACATCTCCCAAACTTGTTTTTGGACCAGGCTTTGAAAGCCAGCAAAATGCTCAGCGGCGTAAGTGGGTCATTTGCTTGGCAGCTGTAGATGCCCTTGGCTCCCCAGGGCTGATAAACCTGTGCAGTGCACATGCGCTCACCAACTCCTTTTGGCCTGCCTGGACGTCGCTCCTTCCTCAGTGACTAACATATTGGAAAATAGTGGTCAGCTTGCTTAAATTCTCCCAAACCTGTCACTTTACAAGGGATTTCTTGTCAGTTCTTTAATATCTCTTGAATACAAAGTTCTAGTTGAAAACCGTTCAAAATGTTTGCATAAGCATTTTATCTGCCTTTCTTCTTATCCTTTTTTCTTACTAGTTTGAAACCACTTGAAGGTCAGGCTCTTAAGTCAGGGATCTTATATGTAGTTCAAAATAATTGGTTGACTTTTAATAGGTCTCAGTAACATAAGACAGAGATTGTCTTAGTCTGTGTTTTATCTGAATGTTAATCAAGCATTCACACTATACTTTTAGTCTTGTCAGGTTTTCCCATGTTTCTTCAATGCATCATGGAAAGGTGGGTGATTTCTTCAAGTCCTGATGAAAATATTTGTGTGCACTGCCAAGTGACCGGGCCATCAAAGCCCACCTCCTGGAGGCTATTTCACATGCTTTAATGCCTATGGACCCTGATTTCTCAGAAGTGGTGACCCCCCCTCACCCCATCATCTGTGCTTTCATTTCCTGCATCTCAGAATGCCCCATGGTGAACTCTACTTTCACCTCAAATGGTTTCTATGCCTATTTTAACAATAACTTATTCAAAATTATTCAAATATATCGAGTATCTGCTTGGGCCCAGGTTACAGGGCAAGGGGAAAAGTACGTTGGGTAAAGTAAAAGCATTTTTCTTCAGGAGATGGGCCCACAGTCATGGATTTAAAAAAACTGTAGTCAAAACCTGGTTCTCCATCTACTAAGGCATGAGATACAACTTTAGGCTTAAGAATGTCTACACTTGACTTTGATATATTGAAATTTCAGTCCATTGTTTTGGAATCTTCCTTTCTAGACCACAATTACTGTCAACCTTCTTGATTTATATTACACATGTAAATCAGTCATGCCCACGGATGTATTTTAATTAATTGATTAATTGATTAAATTTGAATCACTAGTCCTTGGAGGAAAAGCAGTCTGTCATTCTTTCCAGTCTGTTGAGCAGGGAATGAAAGGTAGTGGAAATCAGGCTCAGGTCCAGAACACTTCAGTCACTCTGTCCTGTCATTTCCATGCTCACCCCACACATCTGCACACAGTCCTCTGTTTCTTGAGTGTCTGTTTCTGTTTCATGTTTTCCTCCCTAATTCAGAGGCCCGCTTCTAGATTCTGCACATGTGGTCTTTGACAACCAGCCTTGAGCACCTGTGATTTTTCCCTTTGACCACTCCTCATCCATACTTGGGCTAAATTTCTTTAGGACATGAGGGTCATGTGTAAATAAGTCAGTGCAAATATGATGGTGGGAATCTAAACATTTGATAACTGGAAGAGTTCATGCATAGGCAATAGTTCTTTTCAAGTGATATTTATTATAATGGTGAAGAAATCATAGTTTAATACAAATTATTTCATCTTTTCAACAGAGAAAAACTTTCAAAGTCATTTATTACATTTATTTTAATATCACAAAAACTAAACCTTGATTCAAGTGATGTTTTTGCCTATATTTATAGATTTTTTTTTTTCCTCATAGAAAACTTTTACTAACTGATTACTTCATGAGAGAAAAAGCTAAAGACTAAAAAGTCATGTTACTCTAAGGTGCTTACAAAAATACTTAGGCTTAAATTTATTGTCTTAATTTTTAATGTAAACAATTGGAATCTTGTTGACTTTTCAAGGCAACTTAGATTTATCGAAAGATTGAATAAGAAAATGTTTAATCAACAGACATTTTGACAAAATTAGTTTTTATAAATGGCTGTTTTTAAAAAGATCTCAATGCCTTTGGTATAAATAATGCTTTTTTAATTTTTAATGCATAGTGTATAGAGTAAACTTAGTGCCTTATGAGTATATGGATCCATACTTTACAGTTAATTAATTTATGAGGGAACATTTTTTCCTGGAATAGAGAACTCTATTAGTTTTTAGTTTCTTTTAGAACTTGGCATGAATTAAAAATATTTATCTTGTGTTACTTCTGAACTGCCACTAGGAGGCAGCAGACACTAGTGTATAAGGAAAAGCAAATATTGACATTTTCTTTTGCAGATCTTGAAATAGTTTTTTTTTTTATTAGACGTTTCTGAAGTTCTCTGTAGCTAAAAGATGCCATTGTCACAGAGGCAATATTTATTGATCTTTTCTCAGTATATAGTTACTATTCTAGACATGATATCCTAGACCTGATTAGTTCTGGACTCAATAATAAAATATATTCTAGTTTGTTACATTCAATTCATGATTATTTTATAAGTATACATTGTAAAATAACTTATACATAAAATGTTCAAGTCTCTAAGCATTTATCCTTTGGGATAATCTAATAGTAGTGGTAGTGTTCATGGTAGTAACACAATGTTGTCATTTTCACGGAAATCCTCCACCAAGTGAGTGGCCACCTTTGGCTTAAGTCATTGAAGCCTTAAGTCTTTGAGAGTTTCCGTTTACCTTTAGAAATCTTCTCTGAATTGTGTGGAATAACTAAGTGTCCAGTCTCTAATGAAAGAAATCATGAAGCAATTTTTGTCTTGCTGTTGCTTGTGTATTATGAGCCTTTGAGTCTCCACATTTGGTATCCTTATCCATTTCAGTCTCTTCCGAATTCACCTTTTTTTTCCAACTAGTAGTCTTCTTTCAGCTTCTTCACCTTAAACAATTAATCAAATGCACCCGGATTCCTCAGTTTCTCTTCCAGGTACCTCCTACCCTTTCCTTTTAGGAAAATTTCTTGAATTATTTCTCACTCTCTTTTCTTCAAGATTGAGCCCTTGTCTACAGCCCTTAGCTTTCCAACTTCGTCTTCATCGCCTCTGTTCTTTCTACCTTTCTTCTCTTCTCTTGGATGTTGCTGTTCTAGGATAAGAGCAGGAAAAATCACTTTTATTTTCCTACCTTGCTTGTTAACTATTTCTGTTGCCCTTCCTGGTGTCGTTTGTATCTTCATGTTGTGCTTATAGCTAACTGTCTCTGGAGCGCTTCACGTGCTGTCCCCATTGACTGTCTAGACCTGGTCTGTCCTGTATCATCTGTTCATTTCAGTGTCACAAATCTCCTATGTGACTGGCTGACTGCAGATGGCTGACAAGCTTTGCAGCAATCTTTAGCTTGTATTTTTCAGACTGCATTTCTGAGTATGAGTGACTCTAATTAGTCCTTTTTATTCTAAGTTTGTTTTTCATATTCTTGATTTCAGCGAGAGTATAAAAAGCTTTTTGAGCAAAACAAAGGGCTGTATCATTTTGATGCAGATGCTACGGACCACCTGCACCATAAAGGCAATGCCACTCTCCAGAGTCAGGTAGGTCCCTCTAGTCAGTAGGCCCTGTGTCTCTCACCCCCACCATCCTGTACCTTCCTGGAAGGAGCATGAGCATCCTGAGACAGGAAAATTTTATAACATAACAGCAACTTCAAACAATTTGAAACTTACAATATAGGAATTAAATAACAATCAAATCTACTGATGATTTAAGTGTTAGAGTGTACTGATTTCTCCTTTTGCAAATGCAGAGATTTTTTTTTATAATTTTCCAGTTCAATTGTGTTATTTAAAAGGGGAATTTTCTTATCAGGATATTCTAGATCCATGTTTCTATGAAATTCTATGCATAGTCTGATAGAAATTAAAAAAACAAAACAAAACAAAACTTCCTTGCACATTTAAAGTTGATAGCTACTTAATGTTTTTATTTGGGCTTCAATAGTTGAAAAAGATGTTCTCTCCAGCATCTATTAAAGATATAATTTCATATCACTCATTTACATGCATTCTGTGGAACATAAATTCCATAGCAATTTAATACCTTCTTTTGTTATCTAAAAATATTTACATAGAAGCTTCTCTTTAAGGTTTGGAAATGTACATTTTTCTATTTGCATTCTTATTTTTATTTCACTTTATCCTAATGTATGTTATTATACTTCAAAAAATTTCATTCATTACTCTTATGATATTTTTTGAAAGCAAAAATATGCTTCTTTCGAAAATACTACAACTTACATTTTGGATTTAATTATTGTTAAAATTATTACTATATAGCTCAGGGAATGATTTAATAAATAATTATTAAACAAAAGAATCTGAATGATATACATTTCTGAATGAAGTAAATCATAATCAAAACTTTTCTACTTAAGTAAAATTTTTTTCTATGAAATTGTTATAAAAAAGGCCAGCCACTCTGACAATTCACATATAATTTTAGTTTTTATTATTAAGAAATGAAAAATATTTTGAAATAAGTTAAGGATTGGTTTTAATTGAAATAAATAATTCATACTATATGTTGTTAGATAACATATAGTAAAACTGAAAGAAATCACATAAAAACTGTGCGTGTGTTTTGCTCAATGTCTATGGAAGAAAAATTTGGCAGTTCCAGAGAATTCTGTCTACCCTTTTATAAAAGATACTGAATGAATTGCTGATAGACATTTGAAAACTGTCACCTCTCTGTCTTTCTTGTGTCTCTGTCTCTCTGTGTGAATGTACCATATGTATGTGTATATATGTGTATATATATATGTATTATATGTATCTAGATACTCCAGCCATTTAAGCTCTTTACCTGAATCCTAGAGCTATATCATTTAGTAGTTCTAGATACTTTTTAACCCCTTAATTTTTTATATGTTAACTGTTTATTCTTTTTGTTTGACATTAACCATCACGAAACCAGTGATCAGCTTAAATGGCCAGAATAATGTGATTTTAGAAAATAGGATGATTAATTTGGGACATATATTGACTTTACTTTTCTCTATTTGTATAAGAGCTTGTGAATTTCATCTGCCTTTTATACTTTTTTTTCCCAATGAAGGTTAAGTACAAAGAAGAATATGAGAAAAATAAAGGGAAATCTATGCTTGAGTTTGTTGAGACACCATCATATCAGGCTTTAAAGGAAGCTCAGAAGATGCAGAGTGAGGTGAGTCCCTTTGGCCTGTTCTCAACTGTTTAACCTAAGTGTGACATTTTATCATTTGAGAGGTACCAGTGAAGGGGATCAGATTGGTTAGTGGATCTAGAAGAAAGCTTGAAGCTCTGGAAAGAACTAGGAATTAGACCTTAGATTGCCTTCCTGTCCAGGCCATTGCACTAGCTCATTGATCCTAATCTTTTCCATTTGGTGAATGTGCATGCCAGTCTAGGTGACCTCTGAATGTCCCTTTTAGCCCCTTGGTCTATGATTATAAAATTGATACTAACAGGCTGTACCCATTAAAACTATGACAAACAGAAAAAGGATGGTTGCATTATTTCCCTTTTCTCTCATTTTCCATGATGGAAGAACTATTATGCAATACTCTGTGAGATAATATGCTAAATGTGTTTAATCTTCTCAACATAATGATTCCACAAGATAGGTGTTATTCCTAGATTGATTGTTACAATGATACCGTCTTACCTAAAATCACGTATCCAGTGAATGCCAATGTTTTAGGACCAGGTTTTAAAAATCCCGAATGATTTCTTTTTCTCTGCTAGTTTATTTGAGTCCTCCTCTACCTTCACCATCAATAATCAGTAACCTGGAAATTTTAAAACATCAAGAGATGATATCAGTTAAGAGTTTTTCTATTTATCTACTTTATTCTCTACTTAAGATAGTGCTAAATCACCTCCCCCTATTCCCTACATTGATTTCTCTCTGTTCTAGTGAGACTTCTTCTGTATTTTCACTTCTACTTTTTTTTTTAGGCATGGGGGCACCAGACTAACGTCCAAATTCTGTGGGTTCAACTGAGTTGTTATTCCAAAGAGACAGGAAAATGGGCAGCAGTGTTAGCTGGTTGCAGCCCCAGTGCTCTACTGTAGGCACACCTGATGGGAAAATCTTTTGTAGTCTCCAAAACTGATATCGAAATAGGGAGAAATGATGACTTCTGGACACAAAGCTCTCATAGGAATTTTATAAATCTGATATGTGCTATTTATTGAAATGTTACAGCTTATTTTCTCAGGGAAAAGGCGCCCTGATATGATTGTGGCTTCCTGAATAGTCAAAGTTGTTTAATTTCTTCTTCCAGCAAGAGAGGAAAAAACTAATTACATGTGTTTTTATTTGTCATGTCTCATATCTTCATAAGCCATTAAAGGTGTATTTGATCAAGAATGGCTAGGTAAATATTGTGACTAAATTAAGGGAATTGACAAACAGATACATTTGGTCAATGTTCATAAATATAAAAACTTAGATTAAATGGGATAATTTGTATTGGAATATTTTTTGTCTTAATCCTTTTGCACTGCTATAACAAGTACTGAGTTACTTAAACAACAAAAATGGATTACTCACAGTTCTGGAAGCTGGAAGTCCAAGATTGTGGTGTCATATGAGTGTTTTGGTTAGAGCCCTCTTCTGTGTTGTAGACAGGCACCTTTTTATTGTATCTTACCTGGCTGAGAGCAGAGAGAATGTGAGCTCTCTGGTGACTTTTATAAAGGCATTCATTCCATTCATGAGGTCTCCACCATCATGACATTCATCTGACCTTCTTAGCTTCCAAAGGCCTACCTCTTAACACCATTGCAGTAGGACATAGAGTTTCAGTGTATGAACTTTGGAGGACGCAAATATTTTGTGCATAGTACACTTTTCTGCATTTAGGGAACAGCGTGTAAAGTATTGTTTATAAACTTTCTATCACTTTAATGGCCTCTACTGCCATGGGTACACTTCTGCTGGACTCAAGCCAGTTTTCCATCAACTCCTTTATTTGGAGGAATGATGTGGCTGTTGTCACTGACTTGCAGCCTAGAGAAAGGTTTCCACTTCTGTGAACTGTCGTAGCATTTTCACTGAGTGGGTCCTCTGAAAGGTTAAGACTGTATGAAGTTGTTAAACAAATTTGCCTTAAGAAACATGGAGATCAAAAATCATGTTACTTTTCTGTAAACACTATCACTGACACTTTAATCAACTTTGTTTACCTTGCCCTAATCTCCCTTTACCTCTCCTCTCCTCTCTGTATTCAGTCATAGGAATGTCCTTACTGAGGACCTTTATATCATTCTAGTCATGGTGCTTTGAATTTTTTCTGTAGTTCATTTGCATTCCTCACACCAAGAACTCCTGGAATTAAAATGTGTGATTAGCATATTCTAATACCATGTCTGTATTAGACATGATGGTGTCTTATGATCTGGAATATTAGATACTCATCTCTCATGGTGGTCTTTCTTCTTCATGCAACTTATTCCACTCCTGCCAAGCTTGCTTTTTGCATGCAAGTGACAGTCAAATTTCTAGACTTTTTTTTCCCGTTTATTCTCTTCCTGCCTGAGTTGTGCCTTCCTGTTCACTGGATCTTCACACCCATGCAATGAAATGGAATCTGATGATCCCTTTCTTAAGATGAAGGAGGTTAGGAAGGTCCTCATACTGAAGCAGCTGGAACACAGCCTCAGTGTCTGACTCATGTGTGGGTGTCCCTGCACAGCCCTCACCCCTGAGTTTCCATGGATCACTCTGCCTCCTTTACCGAAGACCAGGAATTTCCAAATCTGGATTTCTCAGTGTTTTTCCTCTCAGCCCTATCTTCTTAGTACTTTGTTATTCTTTCTATATTCCCCTTGTTTTAGACACAGATGGGAGTGTTCCCTCTCATTTTCCTTCTCTTTGATCCCTATGAACTTTTTCTTTTTAATATCCCTTTCCCATTCTCTCCCTAAAACTACAGTATTCAAATTCTCCTGTGGCTAAGTCTCATATTTTCACAGTATCCCAGGGACTTCCAAGGTAGGTGGTCCAGAGACCACACTTAGAGAAACAATGACTCATTGAAAGTAACTTAATATTCTCCTAACTTAAAATCATAGAAGTAAGATGGATTGAAAAACAAACAAACATAATAGACATCTGCTTCCCCAAGAATCAGTGGGCCAAGTAGACCAAATGTCTTTATTGATATAATCTGTCAGTTGATTTTTTTCCATTATGGATGGACCCACAAAAGAAAAATTTCTAAGAACCAATTTCATTGTGCAGATGATAAGGACTTCTAAAAGCACTGAAAATGTGCTAGAGTTTCTACATAGGCATGTTTCCTTGTGTGGACCTTGGAGTCTGACAATTAACATTTTGCTTTTACCATGTCTTTAGCTATTAAAAAAGATCTGCAAAGTGAACTAATTAATTGCATATAATTGGTTGATTTGATATCAAGTGTAAACAGCTTTAACATTGAATGTTTTTATACATATATTTCATAGAATTAATTTACATTGAGGGCAATGGGGTCTTATGTGAGTATTGACTTTCAGTTATTTTTGCTCTTATGAGTTCTCATATTGTCACTAGAGGAAATTATACTTTTAGAGGATGAGACATGTTTTCCTTTAATTATAGCCATTGCCTATTTGGTGTTTAGGCACAGCAATTACCTATCTACTCATTGGGGCTTGAGGAGAGAAAAATCTTCCAACAAAAGTATCTTTGGAAAATGTATTCTATGAAGGCTAGGAAGATAAAATATCTAAACAGCTTAGTTACCTAGTTTGCTATGAAAGATGTCGTTAAATGTAGGACCAATGAAGTAGATACAAAGAGAATTGCCTGGCTTATGGATGTTTTTATTCTTAAGAGGTAAACTTGATTGCAAGCTTCCCGAGGAACCTCTTAGATGTGAAGATGGGCACTGATGATCTCAGGAAAAGCCACTGATGTTTTGTTGTAGGCTATAACTGTACTTCTCTCATTTTCTTTGAATGCCAGATGTAGGTTTAATCAGTGTTTTTTCTAGAAGAAATCGCGAACTCTGACTTTGAAAAAGTTCGTTGTTTTCCGTTTTGCAAATACAACTCTCCCAAGAAAAAGCATATTCAAGTTTTTTTTGTGCTCCTTCACATTATATATTGGTCACTTCTAGTCATAATCAACTTTTCTTAATGAGTTACTTCAGTAAAATATTTTTTTATTTTCAGAGAAGAGCTTTTGAAATGAAGTATTTGAAATAGAGACATACATATTTACATCTGATATTTTTAAAGAGTTACTTTTGGTCCCAAAATGCCCTGGATTCAATCTTATATTTCTATTACATATAAAGGCAGGACAGACAACTTATGATTGTTCTTTGGTGTATCTATAGTTCCTTTAATTCAGTGTGCTTTCAATACAACTTCTTAAGTGGCTATGTTACCACTTACAAAACATTCATCGTGACATTTTCTTGTGGTTATCTCTATTATTTGTTAGCCAGCTCTGTGTAAAACAAATGTAGTGAGGAGACACCCTGTCCTCTTATCTTCCTTCATGGTTTGGAGAATTTTTTGTACACTTATCTGTCTCTGTATTAAGTACATAATGAAGCTGGAAACAGCTTTCCATTTTGTATTAATTACAATCTCAGGCAGAATTTATTTTTTATCATCACTATGGTTTAATTTGAATAAATAAAATATCTAGCTGGTAAGATTTGAGCCCTTGTTTGTCTGGAGATTATTTCACATGAATGGCTAGTTTTATTATTTAGAGACTGCCCTTATAGTCACAAAGCATGAGTTTCCATTGGCTTCTCAAGTGTAGTTTAAATGCTAGAATTTAGAGGATCATAGTCCAAAGCGGGCAGAATGTCAATAGGGTTGTGGATCTAGGCTCTCCATAATCACTCTCAACATATTTCATTTCTTCTTGTGAACTATCATCTAAAGAACCATGTACAGAGTTTAAGACAGGATTCTCACCGTATAATTTGATTCATATCAAATGCCATAAATGGTAGGGAAAGAGTCTCAATGCCAAAATCATTAGAGAACAATCTTCCGCTTTTCTTCTAGTCTCCATTACAGCTTAGAAATGGTCTTTCCTGAATTTACCATAAAAATATGAGAGGGATGATGGGGGCATGAACATTAATGCTACTTTGGTTTGAATGGACTTTCATGCTGCCAGATTTTCTTCAAGTAGATCAGTCTATTTTCTTTTGAGTGACGTAGTCAGACCATGCAACACACAGCCCATTTTAGTGATTATCCTCCCCCAAAGGGCTGACTTCAATCAGTAGCAGGTAAATAAGATGTTAAGCAGCCTCATTCAAAATGCTTTCCTACACAGAGGTGGTTCTTGATGCTTTTTCTTTTGTTTGATATAATTCTAAAATTTATAGTCAAGTTAGAGTTTTTTTAATTGTTGAAAAAAAGACTATGAGGTGGTAGAATTACATAAGAAAAGTGTCTGTTTTGTTCTGGGAATGCTTATTCTGATATCTTTTCTACAATCATTAATATTTTCTCTATTAAAATTATACATTCTTATTTAACAGAAAGTTTACAGAGAAGATTATGAGAAAGAGATTAAAGGAAGGTCATCATTGGATTTAGACAAGACTCCTGAATTTTTACATGTCAAGTATATTACCAACCTTCTGAAGGAGGTAAGATTCTCCTTATTAATACCAAATAATTGCAAAAGAAAACTAAAGAATGACCTACCTAGTTGTGCACCTTGGTGGAGTAGCTGTTATGTCAATTATCTCTGAAGAAGCACAGGCCACATACCCCTTGGTTGGAGCGCTGGACCCAGGAGGTGTGAGGGGGTGTGAAATAACCACTGTGAAAAACTAAATACAAATAAAATACTTCTTCCTCTCTCTGCCTGCCTGCCTACTTGCCTTCATTCTTTCCTGCACTACTCCTTATAAAAGAAAGAAAGAAAGAAAGAAAGAAAGAAAGAAAGAAAGAAAGAAAGAAATGACCTAGGAAATATTTGCTTAATAATTCATTACTAATTTAGTGTTTGTGATAATAATCCATTATACTTTCTTTCACTGTGACTTTTATGAGTAAAGTTTTTCATTTTCATTAAAAACAGGAGAGCATATGTAAACATTTCCATTTAGATGCAGAAGAAGAAATCACCCAGATTTTGATTTCCTGGAAAAATTTGAAAAATATTCAGATTTCGTGTTTGGGTTATAGCTTAGAAACTCTATAAGCAATTTCATAGCTTTATAGCAGTTAGTTTGAAAGTGCGTGAAGCAAGCTTAATTCTTTTCAATTTAGTTATTGAAAAAATATTAGAAGCAGCTTTTTCTGCAGCTTCCGTATAGCATTTTCTAATATTAGAAATGAAATATGATTATCTGGATAGATGGCACATTATTGGTAAGTAGTTTCTGTTCTAAATAGAGAAAATATATTTAGCATATGGAATATAGGCATTCATGGTGATTTATCATTTTATTTTTGGCATGATTCTACCCCTTCCCCCTAGGTTAGTGGTGCGTTTTTGGCTCATAATTAATGCATTAAACTTGTTGAAATAAAGGTCCTCAAATATAACTGTTAAAAATGTCATGCTCATGTTCATCCCTTAAAAAGTTTGTTTGTTTTTAGAATAAATAATAACTTGGACATTTCCCAAATCTTGTTTATATAGATTATTTTTACATTAAGGAGAAGTGTTAGAGAACTCAGTTATTTTCTCCAGAGTTTTGAACTGAAGAAAACATTGCTAAAAGAAATGTGTTAAGCCAGTGAAATAAATTAGAGTCTAATTACCTAAGGTGTGTCATTGTGAACTTCTTGGATATCCAAATGCCAATAGATCTTTACCATTGAATTGTTTTTAGAAATTTAATGTAATTCATTGTTTCATATTGAGCTGAAATGGGCATATGCTGTAAGAGTTCTCTTGCTCTGCCCTCTCTTTTCTCACTTCTACTTCCTATAACATTTAAATCTAATTAAATGACAATTTACTGTTATTAGTGTCTTTCATTTAAAAAAGTCTGCACTATTTATATAGATGTTTAAAGGGGAATCTTTTTAGCATTTATACTCAACTGATAACATGTGCTCTAGCTTGAGATCCATAAATGACTTTAATATATGTGCCATTGCCTTTTCCTTTTATTCCTCCTTTTGAATGAATCTTTTTAGAGCTATTGATGTAGAATATATGCTTCAAAATGAGTACTTCATGATAGGGAGAGCCCAGAAAACTATTATTAAAAATCTGTAGATTAAGTAATAGATATGTCTAATTTTGAAAAGGGACTCTTAGTGACTTAATGACATTGTAACTTTTCTTTCTAAGTATAAGCATTTAGCTTTAAATTGACTTTGCATTCTTTACTTAACGTTTCTACATTTATGTTGCCATTCAAGTGTTTGGAGTATGGTTTTACACTTTATTTAATTTGACTCTCCCAATTGTCCTTTGGCATTGATAGAACAAGTTATGTTTACTTCCATTTTACCCGTGCGGGTATCAAGACTCATTTATTTAAAGTTCTCTTGAAGGTCACATGAGCAAAAAGGTGAAAGAACTCTGACTTTTATCCTGGTCATTTGACTCCAAAGCTCTTCCCAAAATTACATGCAGGTCATTACAATGTCTTGTAGGCTATTAGCTAAGCAAAGGACCGGGTAATTTAATTATTCTGGACAAAGAGAAAATAACATCAAATGAGCCCTAGAATTAACTGGAACCTGGTTTCTTATCATTAGAGGAAGTCTCACCTTTCATCTGGCAAGTTAGTCATAAAAGCAATTTAGTTGAATTGGATTAAGATATGCATTGTTTTCATAATGTAATAAGTAATGAAACAAATTCATTAGCACAAAAAACCTTCCAAGTTTTATATGTGTATTTGTAAAGACACTTGGATTTATTTAAAATGTGATACTAAAACTGGTGAAATTCAAATTTCATGTTATCAATCTCTAGCAAATGTGTTGGTTTTATGAAAAAAAATTTTTTTACTTTGGCTACATCAATCCTTTTGATTTTGAATTTTTTCGTTTTTTAAAGACTTTTCTCTTTATGATTCATATTTAATAGACAGCTTTCAAAAATATTTCAACTAATTAATGAAAAGAATTCATTCTTAAGATCTTCCTCACCAATTAAAGGGAAAATATCTTTTAAAAATATGGCTCCAATACAGTGCTAAAATATTTTGGAAGAAAGGATGAGATGGAAAAGACTGATAGTATTACAAGCCATCTTCACGTGATTAAAAGAGAAAATTAATTCTCTATAAGATATAAGGCACATGAACACTCAGGAATCTTCCTAGAAATAATTTCTCCTTTCTGTAATTTCTAGGGGACGTGTAAAGCAATAAATAAGTTAAAACTCTTCCCAGTAACAATTGAGTTGTATAATTTTTCTCTCATAGAAAGAATATAAAAAAGATTTGGAAAATGAAATAAAAGGGAAAGGAATGGAACTTAATTCAGAAGTTCTTGATATTCAGAGAGCAAAACGAGCATCTGAAATGGCTAGTGAGGTGAGTATATGTATTTAACTACTAAGAATGTATGAATTTTCAGCTGATTTCCTTTCCTATAAACCTTTCTTAAAGATTATATACATTTGTCAAATTAGATGTTTAAGATGATCATAAGCAGCTATATCCTAGTAATCTTTCCCCAGTCAACATTGAAAACCTGACAGTTATATCTCCTTTCTATGTGGTATAGAAAAATGACCATTTCCCCATTTTTGAGAAAAATTCTTATCTCCTGCTTCTGGCAAAATGTTCCATTATTTTCTTTTGAGGAATTATTCATACACTTTGGGCAGTTTACTTTTCATCACCTCTTTACCCCCCATATATATTTTTAATTCCATTAAAATACTTTTTAATGTTTAATTTTTTAAAGAATATAAATGTAGCCAAAGATGAATACAAATACTTAAAAAGCACCATAACTTAGAATATTTTCTATTTCAAACACTCTTAAACTACATAGGGAAGTTAGCAAAACAAATGTGTCACCATGAGAACCATCTCAGTCATCAGCACATTGTACTCGACTCATCCCAGATGGGATGATTGGGTCTGGTGTGGGCATAGGTTAGAATTTTGTCCAATGAGACTCAATTGTTGGACCTATGCTGTAATGACAAGAACAGATGCTCATTTCCCATTGGGGTACAAGTTAAGACATTGGGAAGGCTTCAGTGGGGCTACTCTGAAACCTAAATGTGACCCGTGCAGTTAGGAAGAGCTGTCTTAGGTTGACTCTCATGCAGCAAATCTGGAGGGAAAGAAGTAGCTGACTGTCTACCGGGGGAGTCTCTACTGGGTTCTGCCTACATCCCCAGTAGATGCTGGTCAGGAGAATGGAGTAGCAATAATTGGTTTAGACAAAGAAACAGGAGCGACACTGGATTCTCAACATAACAGGGGTTCCATTTAGAAATGGCAGAGGGGTAGGGTAGTGGACATATGCTGAATAGGCACTTGAAAGCCTCTTGTCACCTTGTTCCTAATTCTGTCCTCCTCTTGAGAGATAGCCATTGATCTAAAGTTGTTATAAAACTGTCCAGATCTATTTTTATATATATGTAGGTAAATATACACTTGGCACACAAAGACTTAAAAAAATACCTTAAATATCATGTACTTTATTCTGTATTTGTTTTTCTTGCTTAATATTATGGATACTTTTCCATATCATTTCATTTAGTTCTGCTTCTTTCTTATAGGAAAATTATGTGTTCTAGAATGTGGATATGAGCATATAATCATTTACCATTTTTAATTTTTGCAATTTTGTTATTGTGTACACATTTGCTTAACAACCACTGAATTTCTAGGCTCTGTTCAGGTAACTGAAGTGCCTTTATAAGTAGGTTATATTGTCTAGACCCAAGGTATGCTGCAAAGATAGTCTGGAGAAAAATAGGAAGTAACGTCTTTCTAAAGATAGGCTTAGAAGGTGGAATCCAGTAAGTTAATATGTTTCCTTTCTCTGGTATCAGGGCTGAGATATACCTTCCTGCTAGGCCAACATTGACAGGAATAGCTAAGAAAACAGGGATGTCTCATAGACATTACCATATGTAAATGGCATATAAAATATATTATAATAGGAATCTCAATGTTGTATCTCAAAACCAGAACCCTTACTTTACCCCCGGTTCTGTGTCTCTCTTTCACCTGATTCTCATAGTGACATCAGTGAAATTCTAGAAGTCACTTTGATTCCTCTTGTCTGAAAGTTTTATTGACTTCGTCCTTATATCAGTTTCCTAAATCCATCTCTTCTCACCAGAGGTGAAACTGCTCTATCACCTAGGTTATTGCAATGACTTCCTAACCAGAGTACTGCTTCCATTATTGCCCTCTTAGTATCAATTCTTTATCCAGCAGCCAAAACAATACTTGAAGAATTAGGTTGAATTATGTTACTACTGCCACCTGACATTTTCTAGTGGTTTGTAGTCATGTCCAACATAGATGCCATACTGCTCGTCCAGTTTTTAAAGCTCCCCTCTTGCCCATCCTATCCTGTCCCTTTCTTGCATTATTCATTATAATGGCTGCAACCTCATAGGCATCCAGGCTGACCTCCACAGGTTTTAGAGTCTCAATACAGCTCTGTTGTCTTCCTGAAAGTTCTTCTACTAGTTTTTCATAGTTGATTCTTTCTTGCTTTTCATTTCTCATATTTACTAGTACCTTCTTAAAGTGACCTCAATGGACTTTTGAGGAACTAAGTACCCAGTTACTGTCAAATCACGCCAAGTATATTTATCTATAGTTTCTCCTGTCTTGAGGAGGGGGCAATATTTAGTATTAGTTCCAAGTGCTAAACTGAATAAAGCATGGGGGTGGTGGATTTGGGGCTGGACAAGAGGTTTAGAAATCATCCTCGTGGCACTGAGGGTGTAAGCCAAGAGAAAGAATCCTTTCCCAAGAGAAATGAATGCAGAAAGAAAAGAAATTCTGTATTTAGTTCTTTTACCTGAGGGTAGGCTCTTCAGATAGATCCGTTTTATGAAAGATTGGAATGTCTTATCTTTCCTTAGTGTGGTAATAGTTTATTCAATGATGTGCTGATTTAGAGTTCTCTGTATCCCTTGAGAATGTAACTAGAAAAATGGTAAAAATTTAGTTATTGAGAACATAGGCGAAAAACAGGCCTAGAGGGTTAGGATGCATTATGATGACATGTAGCCCAAACCAATTTTAGTGATACTGTTATCTTTGCAGTCCCTTTGGGTCCCTTCCCAATTACATATAATCATAGCTATGTTCCATTTTGCCCATTTGACAGGCTCTCAATTTTCAACTGAAGGTTGGGATTTTGTCATAGTTCTAAGCTTAAATTTTCCATTAAAGTCAATATGGTATTTTGTTACATGAATGACTCCTGATAGTCAAAACTCCTGGTACCAATGGACTTGAACATGAAACTTTCTTTAGCCAATGGAGTATTAGCACACAGGACTCAGCAGATTGTGTAAAACAGGGTTTGCCCTCTTGGAACATAGGTGCCATAATACTCTTTTTGTAAGCCTTTCTATTTTGGGGTGTTTTGTTATGCATAAGCAAATAACAGATGTAACTGGAGTCCTATGTGCTTTATAACATTTTTGGATTTGAAAGTTCATATTGGAAAATAAATGACATTTATAGCGTGGTGTCATAGTGACTGCGATCAGTTCTTACAGATATTAATCTTCAGATGTGGTGTTTTGTTTTATTGCTTTAAACAGGCTTGTTGAAGATCGAGAGCTCTTTTTCCTTTTCCCTAGACATAGTAGTAACGGAATTTTGTTATTTTGAAGTTAAACATCGTTATTTGAAATTTCATTCAGAACAGTGAAATAGAATCTAAGTTAGTAAAAATTGACAAATTTGTGAGTAGAAGATAGAGAACAAATATAATACTCCTTAGAGGTTGAGATATTTGTTTACAACTTTTCTAACGTAGAATGTCACAGAGGTAAGCCAACATTTACTTTATGGCAAGGAATCTCTATAAATCTATAGAATATATCAACATAATGGAAAGCAACTTTTTAGATATATTTGATAGTATTTTTTAATAAAAATTTTATAGAAGCATTATGTGTATACAGAAAGATTGCTGACTAGTTATCAGTAATTTAAAGAAGTGCTATGTCTCTCAAGACATTTTTTTGTCTGTGTAATTATGACTATTTTGCATGTAACAGATAATCCAAGTCATTCTGGCTCAAAAAAGAAAAAAATAAAGCAGAGACTTTATTGTTCTTATAACCAAACAGTAGAGAGATAATCGCATGGCTTACTCTATGGGTCAGTGAGATTTGGTTTTTCTCTCTCAGTTCTCAGCCAGGCTTGCTTTGGTTAGCAAAGAGGCTTCCAGTAACTCTTAAAGTCATGTTCTTCATTCATTCCCAGAAGGAAAGAGAAAGTCTTTTTTGATATCTTGTGTGAGAAATAAATATCTCTATCCTTGGACCAATCATGAGGGGCCTGGGATGGGTATAATGATTTATTTAAGTCCAACAGGACCCACAGCATGGACCAATCTTACCCAAACTGAGTGGTTTAGAATGGGGAGCAGTGAGTTGTCCAGTGGCAAATCAGGGAAACAAAATGAGGGATAGAGGGTTAGTGGAAAAATAGGTCCTGATTACTTGTGACTAGGTCACTTCAAGTCATGTTTCTACCACAGATTAGAACTCTAGGTGCACCTTGTTGACTGAGGCACTAAGCTGGCAGCTGGGGTGCAGACCATGTAAAGCCCAAGGACCTGGGTTTGCAATATAAGGCCTGGGGGGACAAGCAAAAAAATCAATAAGAATAATAAATAAAAGTACTCTTCCTCCTCTTTCCTAAAAAAACAAACAAAAAAACAACAAAACCCCAAAATTCAATAAGACAAAAATCTCTAGTTCTACAGAAATATGAGTCCAACTTATTTCCAAAATCCATAGTCCGGATGTCAAAATGACATCTCAGTTTCTCAGCACAGTTTTCCAAAATATTGTAGAGCCCTAATGGTTTTCTTTTCTACAGAAAGACTATAAAAGAGATCTGGAGACTGAAATCAGAGGGAAAGGTATGCAGGTGAGCACAGACACTCTTGACATCCAGAGAGCCAAGAAAGCATCTGAAATGGCCAGCCAGGTAAGAGGGCACTGGGGTACAAAATTTAAAGCAAACACGTTGCATTGTATATAGAAAGTATAAGTGGTATTTTCATAGTGTGGTTTTGATACTCAGACACATACATAGCTACATTGCAATGGAAAGTTGAGCAAAGGCCTGAGATTATTTTCTGTTCTTTTAGAAAGAATATAAGAAAGATCTGGAAAATGAAATTAAAGGGAAAGGAATGCAAGTGAGCATGGATAACCCAGATATGCTTAGAGCCAAGAGAGCTTCTGAAATCTACAGCCAGGTTGGTTGATATGGCATTGCTCAGAATTACAGATCCTCATATGCACCACTATGTTCTTTTTTGTGACTTTTAATTGATATATTTTGATGGCATAGTCCGCACATTGTATTCAAAGTCAGTGTACTCCATTATAAAGGAGCTGTTGGTTAAACTTGATTAACCTCTCTAATGAAAGGGACAACTGCTGTAGATTTAATTCAGCAAACATTACTGAGTGTCAAAGCTCCCCTGGGGGGCTCCCTGTTTTGAACCCAAGGACATTTTGACTTTTTTTTTTTTTTTAAACACTATTACACACTTTAAGGCTCACATTACAGAAAAAACATTATAAAATAGATTGTCTTTTACCCATTTCATAATGAATATTTTCACTAAAATAACCTCTCCAGCCAAAACTAAGAGTGAATTAAATCTGTGCAAGGTGTAAAGTAAAATTAATTATTAACTAAAAATTAAGAGAAGAAAAAGTTTTCTTGGTGATACTTAATTTGACAATATACCTGCGACATACCCGTTAGAAAAACTGGGTGTGGGAGAACTAATGACCACAAAAGAAAATATTTAAAGGAGTTAATTGATAAAATCTGATGAGCAAAAATATTAGTGAATAATTTCTTTGCTATAACATTTTCATGAAAAAAACAAAAACAAATCCCAATGGTGAAAAGAGCAAAGGGCAATGAAAAAAAATTGAACAGTTATAGAAAACTGATGTTCTTTGATTAATGGGATTTCTGCTGAAAATAACTTCAAAGAAAATTTGACCAAATTTATTTCAAAAATTCTGGCTAAAACATTGTGCCCATCTATTCCCTGGTTCAAAATGGGGGTGTCAAGATGTCAGAGTCAAAATGTCAAAGGAAAAGTCTGCTTCTGAGCCTCCTCCAAAGAAACGGCAGTAGGATGGCCCAGACGTGCCTTTTCATCTGTCGTTCATGTCTCAGGATTCATCTGTCGTTCATGTCTCAGGATGGCACATGAACTTGGGGAAGTTGACTTTAATTATATCAGCTGAACTAAAATCTTCAGTAAATAGGTAAAATAGGCAAATGACCATTTGAGTCCTGGAAGGAAAGTTGCTATTGGAACAACACAAAGTTCATTCAGCCACTACTTTCTGAGTACCTGTGAATTTTCATGGAAAATTACATGCAAAATTAGACATAGTTTTGCCCTTGGGAAGCTGCGGGCTAATCTTAATCAAATAATCATGTAAATAGAGTGTGACAAACCATGAGAAAGGCAAGATACCAAGAGTAAAAATTTCCCCGAGGAAGTAATACCTGAACTCTCAGAATTTCTGCTTTCACTCGTGTTGATTTTTTGAGTGTGACAAGAGGACACATCAGGTTGTATACAGTGGAATACTTTAGAGGATGTAATGATGCCCTGGGCACTTCAATATGAACAATAGTTACCTGTCCTAACAAGCAGCGACTATGCCTTTGGGTCAGCTTTATTGACTCTGGAACCAAAGTACCTGGGTTTAAATCCTAGCTCTGATAGTTGCGGCGAATGCCTCAGCTCCCTCACCTGTAAGAGGGACAATGATAGCAGTGTAACTGGACCAGGCTTGCTGCCTGACATCTGAAAAGGCCAATACTCCTGAGGAGGGATATTGGTGAGAGGAAATTAGGCTTATTTTCGAGAGGCACTAATTGACAAAGTCGGAAACCTGCTCTGTCTCAGATCCACTTCCCTGACTGAATGTCGACAGAGATTATAGAGACACAGGACTCGTGCATGGGTGGCAGTGGTCAGGTCTTCACAGCTGTTTGTAATCTCAGACAGGGCGGCACGAGCAGGGGTCTGCTTGCTTATCAGGCACATGCAGAGTCCTCTGGCCTCTGTGCAGAAAACCAGTTCAATCCATTGTCTGTGCCTCTCTCAGGCTTAGTTTAGCTACATATTAATAATGTCTTAATTAAATGTCATAGAATCCTCAGTTTTGCTGGAGGGCTGGGTTTGGGTCCCAATGTACTGCCCTGTTACAGTAGCTGTGTTTGAAGTGGATTAGGTGATTTAATGTGTGTTAAGTATTTAGAATGATGTCTCATATCATAAGGACTATGTCAATTTTGGTGCTAAGTAGAAGATATTGTCCAGGCTGTATCAGAGCTCATAGTACACTTAGTAGGTAGAAAACTGAGATTTTTGTCTCAATTGATAAAATACTAATGCCTTTTCCTTAATCAAATGTGACTTAATCTGAAGGAATAAGCCAAGCATAAATCCAGAAGCATAAAATAGCTATAGAGAGACAGGTAACTTGCAGAAGCTTTGAGGTTACTTTGAACAGGGACTGGGACTGTTTGTTAAAGGGTAGGTACCCTGCTTGACATGGATGTCAAGCCTTCTGGAGACCTTTGAATGGCTGGGGTGGGCACCATTGCCTGAAGAGAGGTGAGGATACCCCTTAACACTATTTTCTAACTTTGTTTCAAGCTCCCTTTCTTTCTGTTGTTGTGTCAACAGTTGCTTGGAATCAGACCATGTAATTTAGAGCCATTTGGTATGGTAGTGTTGGAAGAAGCATCATTATTTTCCACGTCTTCTCTTTTCTTTTATTTACTTGCACATGTGTATGCATTCACAGAGTTTCAAATTCATATTAGTATTTGTATTTTTAGAAAAAATATAAAGATGAAGCGGAGAAGAGGTTGTCTAACTATTCTACTGTGACAGATACTCCTGAAATTCAGAGAATTAAGACAACTCAACAAAATATTAGTGCTGTGAGTAACCATTATTATTATTTTTTGAGTTCCCACTTTGAAATTTTGTTTTACAAGGAGAGCCTTCATTCCTCATGGACTGATTTTTTGCTGCATTGGTTGAATTTTCTATGAAGTGCATTATCTTCTTTAATATGCTAAAGGTACCAAATATTCTTGCAAGTTATTATTTATCATGATTGTTTTAGAATTACAAATCCAAATTTTCTTCTTTGGTGCAAACTAGGTTTTTTTAAACTGAATTTTTAAGATTTCACTAAGAAAGGAAGTCTTACTCTTCTATACAGATTTACCTTGAAGATGAAAGCATTCATATTGTAAGGGAACCAGGGTGGGCATGTAACCACAGGAGGTGTGCCTCAGGTGTGTCAAGCTGGGAACTTGTGTTTCTGGTGAGACTTGTCCCAGAGCATGGACAATGCATCAGAAGAAAAGAGAGGAAGCGCACAGAAGGGAAGCAAAAGGGTCTTTATTCAGGAGGATACAACTCAGTGTATCATCCAAAAAGGAAGTGACCAGGGGACTTTTGGGGCCTGAGTTTTAAAGAGGCCAGCAGCTTGCTCTCTGTCCTTGTCCCTGTCCATGAGCAATTGGGGGGGTGAGGGGGTGGGAAAAGGTTTCTTTTTGGTCCATTAGTGGTTTCATTTAAATTGATTGGAAGATTTTAGATTGGTGCTTTTTTTAAATTGCTTTTGTCTTGCAACAGTCATCACTTTGAGCATCAGCACTTCCATTCTGAGCTTTCTGGTTGCTGATTAGCTGTGCTTTAAACTGGCTGCATTGATTTATTGTTTCTTGACTTTGTTTTCCCTCCCGCTGACCCCTGCTCAAACTCCTACCTAACAGGCTAGGAAACTCAGTTCTGGAAGTGATGGAGGCTGGCAGAAGAACAGGAAGGGATGCCATGTTCGAACTTTAACATTAATTGGTCACCCAACCTGTGCCACAGTAACCAGTCCCAGGACGGGCAGCCTCCTCCCCAGACCCACCTGTGCCGCCTTCTCCCTGGCGTCTCCAGTTAAGCTTTTGAGTGAATTCAGGAATTTCAGTACATGCTCTAAGTGTTAACGAGCAAGTAGAGTTTTAATTAGAAAAGAAAAAGCCTTCCTTTCAAAAGAAGAAAGGAAAGAGAAGGCAGGTCTCCTGAAGATCCCCAACTTTATATATGAAGTTACCAGGGAACTATTTGTTTATTCTCTCCTTTAGCTGTTTTGGCTAATTTTAATTTCAGAACAGGGAAGGAACAAGTTATTTTTTCCCCTCTGGTTTGTTTTCCTCTTTTTGTGGATTCCTTCCTGTTGTCTTGTCTGATACGATGTAGGTATTTTTGTTTCAAGTCAGTCTGTCTGCCATCCCCTTCAGCTCAAGCAGCTAAGATGCCAGCTTCTGATATTTATTGTTCTAGTTCTGTATTGTATTATTTTTTATAACCCTTTTCCTGTTCTTGTCCTCATGAATTGATTTTCTTCCTGGTCATTGATTATTTGCACTGATAATAAATGTAGGTAATTAATAGTTTGTAATCAATGTCTAAACTTTCAATTATTTTTTAGAAAAATAGTAATTTTGCAAACACCATTAATTAAAGAGTTTGGGTCTATGTTTAATAAATATGTAAGTTTTTTTCTGGGCTCCACGAGGAGAAAAAGTCAATTAGACAAAAAAGTTGAATAGTCAAGGCTTTATTGGATTCTACACACCTGGGCGAAGTTCCCAAGTCCGCAGAATGGGGCTGGGGAAGTCGCGATTGGGGATTGGCCCTGTGAATCCAGGTATGGGGGTTGCATCCCTTATTCTGATGTCATCCACCTTTTTCCCGGGCTTGGCCACCGGGCATGCCCGCCGTCCCGTCTTTCTGAGCAAGCCTAACAAAATATATAAACTTGAATTCTAAAATTATAATAATTTCAAAAATTGACCATCCATACACTGTTTTGATGTAAATATAGCTCATTTAGTGGTTAAGAAATGTCTTAGAAAAAAGTAAAGTATTCTGGAATATTTTCTATTTTCTAATAGATTGGCAAGTTCCAACCTTCAGGTCTGCTGGTCGACCTCTAGGGTCTTAGGCAGACTGAGTCAAGAAATGGAAGTCTTGCTGGAAGGGAAAATGAGGGGGAAGGCTATTTTAGCTCTTTTCTCCTGTGATTCCATGGTATTTCAGATTTCTAGCTTTTGGAGGAAAATAGCTCTCATGTGGCACTGTCCCAGCTCTCACTAGGGCTTTACTAGATTACCAGATATGGTGGCGGGGAGGTGGTTCTGTCCTCAAATGCCTACTTTTTTTATGTAGCGTTCTTTGTGTTTGAAAGGGGTAGATGTTGGAAGGAGTGCAGAGAACAATGGGCAAGGTTAACAGATAAATGGAGGAACAGGAAAATAGACTGAATTAAAGTTAATGTTGATGTTATGAGAACTAATATTTTCTTTGAAGAGAATGAAGCCATCTTCATGTTTGAAGACTAGCACTTGCTTCAAATTTCATGTTTTTTAAAATTAAACAAGAGCTGCTTAGTGGGCTTTCATAATATGTGCTTTCATTTTTTTCACATGCACCTGTGACATATATTTGAAAAAGGAAACTTTAGTTTGCCAGCTTATATTCTTGGAGCAAATAATCTGCATCTACCTTAGGTACATAGTTTAGGAAATCAGAGAGTTAGTTCTGAGATTATGTAATATGAAGCCAAGGTTGGAATTTGTTCTCATAATGGATTATTTAATTGGTTAATATAATGTTGGTAATAGAAGCTGTATTCACATTACTTTAAAACCTGAGAAACTGTCTTTTGTAAGAAACAGATCTAATATGTGAATTCTAATAAGCTTATAGTAATTCTTTTCCTTTTTTTATGATAAAGGTCTTTTATAAGGAAGAAATAGGAGCTGGCACAGCAGTAAAAGATACTCCAGAGATTGAACGAGTCAGGAAAAATCAGCAGAATATTAGTGCAGTAAGTTCACTGTAGCATTATCCTTTTCAAAAGCCAACGTAAGTTAGATAAATGATTTTAGTTCTTTACTGAACTCATTACCTTTCTCTTCTTCCTTTTGTTGAAATGTTATTTCATCAACTGTCAAAGGTTTAACTTTCAGAAAGAAACAGTAGCCTGGCACTCTTGACCCTAAAGCAGTTTTCATATTGATATATCATTAGTATATAAGAGATAGATCACTTTAATAGTACAGTAACAAAATCTAGGATTAGATGGCATCTTTCTGAACAGTATTTTAACTATGTTAAATATTTTAGGAAATTTCACTACCTTTCCACAAATTGTAGGAAAGAAATTTTACCTGGATAGAATGACTAAAGCCCCTAGACCATTTATTTGATGGCTTAAGAGAAAGTTTCAGAGGTGCCATTTGCCTTCTAATTCTTCCAACTTGGAGCAAAGAAAAACACACCTTCACTATAATTTGTGAATTATCTTACCCTCACTTTGAGAAAGTGCTTCACATTATGGTTTAAATCTTCTCCTTTCAGTTAGCATTTATAATGGATAATTGCTGCCCTTACCAATAATTACTCTTCTATGTATATTTAGTATATTTTGTTCTTGTTGAGGAAGTTGAATGGGCTTTTATCTTAAATTCCCTTCCCTTCCCTTTCTCTTCACTTTTACCCTTGAAGGCAGTCATCATGCTTTCCAGAGCGTTCTTTAAGTAATTTCAGAAGAACTGTCTTGATTAGACTCATTTGTCAGTAATTATGATTGTGCCATGGCACCCTAGAATATGAAATATGCTGGCATTTTAGGAGAAAGAATAGGAGAGACCAGGTACTGGTATAATGAAATGTACTTCAAAATGAATTCATAAAATATCTGCACATTACTAGTGAAGTGCATCTCTGCGGCATGAATGAAACTATCTTCTAAAGAAGGCACAGGAAGAAGGACCTTAGAATGAGGGTGTGTAAGTGTGTTCTGATCCACCCTGGTGAGAGCCCGTGTTGGGCAATATGAAGGTCTGGCAGAGAAATAAGTTTGACAGAAGTGTAAATGTTTTTTCCATCACTTTTGAAATAAAATATTGAAAGATACCCATCAATGTACTGGTATATAATGTCATAAACATTGGGTGGTGTGCAGTCGTATTGCCTATTATGAAATGACTGTGCCATTTTGATTAGAGTTGTGTGAGAGACAAAGATGTTCATGTTTAATCATGTAGAACATCTCACCCGAGGAAAATCATACAGAATAGTACAATATATCGTTTCTTCTCCCCACATCTCATTGCCTCTTCTAGCAAACATTAAATGCATAGTCCTGTAGCTCTGTGAGGTTGTACCATAAACTCGTGCTTAGTATTCAAATGGAAAGTTGCCCTTTCAAGAGTAGCTAGATCTGTCAAACCAAGGTAGGATTCTTTAACATTTAAAGATCTTGACATTTTCTACCTCCACACTACAAGCCTTTTAGCTATTAGCTTTCTCAGTTAAGAGCTATTTTCAAACTTTATTTAGAGGTAGCCTGTTTTCGTGTGCTTTCAGTTTAACTGTTTTGAATCCAGACTATTGTTGGCATTGTGAATCATGTTAAATCCACAGGTACTAAGACACCATCAGATATTTAGATACAATTTCTTGATGATTGTCAGCATGATCTCATCCTTAATTCTTTTAAACTCTACCAGCTGATTTGTAAAACATGTTTTGTGTTGATTTAAGGCTTTTCTGTGTTTCAACCTATGCCTCTTAAGTCTAGCCTATGTGTCCAACTTGTAAATATATAGGTGTGTCCATTTTCTCAATTCCATGAACTTTGGACATATTAATTTGCATCACTTACATAAATGATAGCATCACTTACCATTTCGTGAGTTGAAATAGCTGTTTCTTGTCCCAGACATAACCATGTGCTGGCGTATACTTGGTTTATGTTCCACTAGATAGTTTGAATGAGGGGCTCTTAAATGAAGTAGATGCCAAGTTATAAGTGGGCTTTACATAATGTGATAATGTGAGTAGAAGACACTTCCTGACTTTCTCCCACTGGCCTTTCTACAGTGATCAGAACATAGTAAACTTTGCTATTAGTACATTTTCCTACAACTCTTCCCTCCTTTCTTCTATTTTATTGTAGCCACTTAATTTTTTCCCCTTATTTTGGATTATTTGATAAGCAGTGTTCTTAAGACTCTGTAGCTAACTTAATTTGACTTTTGCCTTTAAAGACATGGTAAATTTTAATGGACATTTTAATAAATAGAAACTGCCTTTCAGGTAGAAAATAATAGATTACTATATTGCTTAAGATAATCTTTAAGATTTTGTGCATTTGTGTAATGATAGCATTTATTTTCATAAGCAACATTTGCCTATTTTAATTAAAAACCTCCTATAATGATGGATAGGTGAATAAATATGCATTTATTTGCACATTAGGATAGAGGAATCCTGAAAGCATCAGCCAAAATACATTCCCTTTGAAGGAAAATTAATGTTGGAATTAAAAAATTCAATTGTGTAATGGTTATAAATGAAAAATTCTTAATTGTTTTTGAACTTTATGTTGAATAACTACTCACATTTTTTAAAATAAATTATGCAGGTAAAATACAAAGAAGAAATGCAACAGGCTACAACCATTTCTGATCCTCCAGAACTAAAGAGAGTTAAAGAAAACCAGAAGAACATCAGTAATGTGTGATCCTATTTCTCTAAGTATTTTTTTCTTTATTTTATTGGATGTCACTTCACAATGAGAGCATGAGATAGAGCCCCGTTACACTGCAAACCACTGCAGGAAGGACAGTTCCTTAAATAGGGAGATGATTCCACACATCTTTATGTCATTGGCCTAGCCTAATGAGGCATGTGCATAAAGATGCCTGTTATTGAAGCCTACTCTTCTTACTCTTGGGGGACTTCAAAGATGATACCCTAAGGTTCGGGGCTATGGGTGCTTTCAAGGTCTCCCGGGAGATACAGACATAGGGCTCTTTAACAGTGATGTAATATTTAAGTGCAATGAGAATAATTAATATTTTACTGGGTATTTCCTATACTTTATGAAACTTTATAGGAAGTATCTCCTTTAATAATAAGTAACAATTCCTCTTGCAAAGTGCTATGGAAATGCAGGAAAAGGAAGGCTGCTCATGAGAAATAGGAAAAATCCTTGGAAAAAGAGTAGTTTTTAATTAGATCATGAAGAATTAATAAAGTTTTTGGGTGGATTTTGTGAGGGAGAGCCCTTCTGAAAGAGCATACTGAATATGTTCAGGATCCAAGGCCTACTGATAAAGGGGAAGATTTAGCTTGATGAGTGGAAAGCAGCAGGAGCTGATGGTGGAGAGAGGAATGGTTCTAGTCATAATAAGGTAGTTGGGAATCCCACAGTGTCCGTCACGTGTGACTCATAGACCAGTAGGGTATTTAAGACGATGTTAAGAGACCTTGACTTAGTGATGAAGTTGTTTCAATGTGTCCCTTTTTGCAAAAGAAGAATGCTTTCAGTTTATCACATAATAACACCCCCCTAAAATAGCCTTATTTGAAAAGAATAGCAAGTTAATTTAGTGAAAAGATGATACTATAAGTCACAGCACAGGGATACCTGGTACGGCATATGGGAAGTGGTGTGCTCCTGGTGGAAACTGCCTGACACTGGATTAGAGGGGGAAAAATGGACCCTGGACTTTAATCCAGATCCAGACCTTCTTTGCCGTAAAAAATTCGTAAACTCCCCACCTCTCCAAGCATCATTTTCCCCATCTGTGAAACAGAGAGTAGAGTGTTAAGTGAGACACTGTGTGTAAAGCACTTAGCATCTTTGTGATTGGATGAATGCAGGGTATGAAGAGTGTCCATGTCAGTTTTCTATCCCCAACTTAGATCTATAGAAACTGGCTACAGCAGGTTCCTTTACACCAATAATGCAGTCAACAGACTTTTCCCCTCTGAGCTCTGCCCAGAGTAATCTTTTCTTGTGTCTTGCCATCAATATAACAGATTACTCTGAAACTTTCTTATTTTAACTTGAACAGTTATTCCATTCACAAGTATCTGCCTAAACTCTCACACTGCATTCCACAGCTCATTGAGGAAAGAAGCACCCTACAAGAGGTCTGACCCTTAGTCATTTATTTTCCAGGTTTATCAAGCTTCTCTATACTTGTGCTTTCACTGCTGAGTCCTTTTTATCTGCAAGCCCTGTCACCTTGTGATTTCTTGAATGAAATTTTTTCCTAACACTAAATTTAGACTCTGAAAATTCAGTAAGATTATCCCTGTGGAGTTTCTTATACTAGGATTGTAACCTCTGGCTTTCCTGCTGCTGCCAAAAAGTCATTTGACGGACATTCTATTCTGTTTGTCGATGTGGGATGTTCACTTATTTCCTGGGGCTTATGAAATTACTGGGAAAACTGGCCACAAACCATGGGGTCTGATTCCCTCAGATAAGCAAGAGCATCTCTTGCAAGAGGTCAAGAACGTTTCCGTGGTCAGTGTGCAGGCCTTCCGAAGAGAGAGCTTTGTAGAGAAGGAGACTTGGAGTTTAAGGATTTCTTTAGTAGGGGCAGTCTGTCACTAATGTACAGGCATAGGTCTGGTGTGACTCTCTAATAGCAAGAGTGCAGAATATTATTTTTTCACTTTTTCAAAAATTGTGAAATATACATATTTTACCATCTTCACCACAGAATATGATTATTTTTAAATATAAAATTAGATAAATATTACTTAAGAGCTATAAAGAAACGAATTCACAGAAAGGAGCATTTATTATTGCTTGAGAAGAACACACTCAAAGAAAGAGGCCACTGAGAAATAAGACAAATTTAAAGAATAACCAGCAGAAGTGGAATTCAATCTAATTAGACAAGACAAGCTTAGAGTCTGGGAACACTAAGATGATGAAATCTATTACCAATACATAGTGTGCTGTAAAGTCCTAATGAAGATTTTTAGCTAATGAATGCTCTGTAGCAGGCGGCATTTCTTTTCATCTGTTCTGACTTATTGGCACTCATATGCTTCCTACAACCCCGCGCTTTCTCTCTCAGCTCCAGTATAAAGAGCAGTGCTATAAGGCAACTCCTGTAAACATGACACCAGAGATAGAGCGAGTGAGGAGAAACCAGGAGCAGCTGAGTATGGCAAGTCATTTCTGCTTTCTCTGTTTTTATTTTTATTTTTTTAAAGGAAAGATGCAAGGAAGAAATGACGGCGAGTAAATAAGCCGGAAAAGAGAGGAGGAAGAAACATTTTTATTTGTTTTTGTTTAGTTGTTCATCTCGGTTGTCACTTCCAACCCTGGGACATGAGCTCAGGTCTTTGGGATGTATGTAGACTGTATGAGAGGTGACAGACCTAACTAACTGCTGCTCCACCAGGACGCGACTGCTTTCTCTTACATCTTCGCAAATGTTACATATTTTCTTCTTCCCAGGGCTCTCCAAAAAGTTTAAATTCTGTGCTTGTTTAGATGTTTCTTTCCACATTTACACATTGAGGGCTAGTGGCTCTCCAATGCGAGTCCAGAAAATTTGAGACACTGTCACTGTTATGTGGTACTATTCGTTTATTCAAGAAATCTCCTTTAAGCTCTGCTTATGTGCCAAGCATTGTCCTGGTCACTGGTACACAAGGGTGAATGAAACCCAGTTCCTGTCTTCATGGACCTCAGATTAGTCAGTAAATCTCTAAAATAAATACACAGGTAAGGACCCGGAGAGTGTGGGTCTATTGTTCATAAGAGAAAAAAAAATTGGAATAGGGCAAGGGTAGATCTAGTTTGACTGGAGTTCTTCTAATAATATAAGGGCAGGGAACTTTATAAATAAAATAGAAAACATGCAGTCATTCAATAATCAATTGCTAATAGATCAATGACAGTTAACATTACGAGGTACCTCCAGGGTGGACCCTGTGCTAATACTTTGAGACTGGCACAGTTCACTTCTCTGCTTTGTATGTGGGGGAAGGGAATCTTGGGGAGGTCAGTTTCAGAGGCTATACCAGGGACCCATGGTTTTTAAGGCAGAGCTGGGATATGGACCCAAACCTCTCAGAATTCAGAAATTCCTTTTGAAGATACCTTCCAGTAGTTATTTTTCATGTGTTTTGACATTTGCCCGCTTTTTTTTTTTTTAAACCAATATAAACCCTAGCCTTCTTCTAAAACATAATTTGGAAAGACTTTAAACATGGCTCTGTCCTTATACTATCCCTGAATGGTGGCTTGGCGAGGGATCTCCAACTTCTTTTGAAGGCAGAAGACCAAGGTTTGGAAAGAGAATAATTACCTTCCCCACTTGCCCTGTGACTTCACTGGAGTTCTCTTGTAACTACTTTATTCCAGTGTTTCTCCCATATATATCTATTACTTTTCATTATGGAATTTGAAGATAGTTTTTGATATTGAATAGTAAAAGTTAGATATTGAATGTGAAGGTTGGCACACATCCCCAGTGGGGGAAGTTTATCTATCTATCCAGTAATTCATCTATATTATCTATATATTATATCGATAATATAGATAATATAGATTGATAGATAGGATTAAATTTTTAGCTGTTCCTCTTTGGTATTTGGTGGACACCATTCTTCTGCCTATTGAAATCCTTCTTTATCCCACACAGGTAAAATACAAGCGAGAGATGAAACAGGCAACCCCTATCTCTGATCCACCAGAGCTGAAGAGAGTTAAAGAAAACCAGAAGAACATCAGCAATGTGTGATCTTAGCAACTTTTTTGTATGATAGCAAATGAATTGTCAACATGTCAATGAAGGGATTGTGTTTATAAATGTGCATAGCCTTGAATTGATATTCTGCTCTCCTCTGACTTCTCATTCATTTGAAAGATTTCTGAGTCTTAGGTACTGTGGGGCCAGCCAGACCTTCCCTGCTCCAGAGTTCCCAGTGACATGCCAGTATGATTTTTCTTTACAGGTTATTGTGTATCCCTCTTAGCTTGTCTCCATGCTTACAGCTGCTATGGTTTCCCAAAGGGATATAGCAGTAGTTTCTGGTGTCTTGACCTTACAAATAAGCTTTCCCACTCTTTCCTACCAGGATGTGTTCTTGTTCTTACTTTTTCCTCCCTTTGCCCCCCAACCCCATCTCCCAGTCCCCGCTAATGTCACTTTATTTTGATTGCTATCTGGAGAGAAATGATAAAGTGTTCAAGCTGAATAGGGTCATATTTGATAGGTCTAATTTAGGGACCCTTGATAAGATGCTGGCAACTTTTGCTTAGACACCAACTCCAGATCTGCTGGAACTCCATTCTGTTTATGTAATCCATGGATGTAGTTCACTGAGTGAATGCTTTTTTGAAGTCATTAACATATAGATTGGGTTCTTTGGAAGAGGAAATTTGGAAATCTATTAAGTTCAAAGAAATTTTTTATTCTTCAGACCTTTAAAGTCATTTGATCAGATTATAAAGCAAAGGCAGGTTATTGTTTGGCTCTTTTCCTAACAACTTTAATTTGGAGAAGTAGATGCTCATCTTTTCCTGATATATTTAGAGTCACACTTGACGGGACTCCATTACTCTCAGAAAGCATATGATTATTGAGAAGGAGGAATAGACTTGTGGGAAGAATGCTGACCTTTTGCTGAATGACCATGACCGCTAATTGAAAGGCATCCTTTCAAAAGCCCTGCCACACTAAATTGCTAAGAAACCACTACAATATAGTCCCATACTAATGGGTAGAAGCTCCTTTAACTAATATTCATGAAGGCATTTCTTCTGTTTCCTCATGATGGAATGCTTATTACAGATATACTGATGGTATGCCCATATATTTGTGTCCATTCATGGCAAGTTGGGCACATAATCGCAACTATGGGATGAATTAAAGTAGACTAATTGAAGCTACAGGCAGATAAAATATGACAGACCTCTGATGGTAGCTCTTTACATAGTTTGCTTTCCTTGGTTCGCTCTTTAAATATTGTGAGGCTCTTAGCTGAATTGATTCACTGTACTTTATTTTTGTTTGTTTCTGAAATGACAGGCTTGTTATAAAGGTCAGCTGGGAAGAGCTACGGCTTTAAGTGTAACTCCTGAAATGGAAAGAGTAAAGAAGAATCAAGAAAATATTAGTTCGGCAAGTGGTTTTATTCATTTTAGATGATCACAGAGGATTTTTTTTAATTGTTTACTTAGAGCTCATGTTTTTCCTTGTGAAATAAAATCTATTTTTGATAAGCATTTTGTGACATAGCAATAAATACATGTATTACTTTAGATGACTTCTCAAAGTTGCCCTTATATACATTTACTTTTTCTTTTAACCCTTAATTGCTATTTCCAGATGTGACTGACGGTTACATTTGAAGTTTAGTTTTAAAGTATATTATGTTTATTTGAACAGTGATTCATGTTAAGTTAGCCAATGCCTTTGAAAGTGATAGTCTTTGATGTATAAGTTAAATAATTTTCATCTTACAGATGTATTCCATTGAATGTTAGTTGTTTAATACCCAGAGCAACCAAGTAAAAAAAAATGAATCATTACTCCAAAGTGAGGATTAGAGGGAAAAAAATCTTTAAATTTAGTAAAGACAGTTGCTCACTTAAGTTCTGTGGTACATGTCAAGGTAGTATTTGGATAGTGTTCATCTAGAACCTAGTGAATATTGGGGCTTCAGTTCTGAATTGCACATATGCCTTCAGGTCTGCAATTATTGCTTCATATTGGTGTTCTAATCTTATACATAACCAACTTCAAAAATAATTGTGTTCTAGTCTGATGATCAGCTCTATACTGGATGATCAGCATTTAGGTTTTATAATTTACAGCTCTCTATGCCATTTCTGTTCAGGGATGCTGACTGTAAACATAAATTACTTTTAATCTATGACTTCTTAGAAGGAAATTAGATTTGTTCCTCATTGTTGCTTCCCTCTAAGGAGGGGAAAATGGAAGAGAATGCATTCACAATGTTATAGAATAAAGTGGGGGAATTTAGAAATGTAAAAATAAATTCCATTGAGTTTCGGATTTTCTGTGCACTTTATTGACCACTTCTACTAACTATACTGTTAATAAATGTTGGTCACTCACATATTTGTTTAATTAATAGAGAGGTTTAGATCATGTTTGTGATAACCTTTAAAGAAGACCCCTGAGAGTAAAATTTTAGATCATTATTCTAGAGAAAAGTATAATTCACCCAACAAGTTACACAGGAAATAATTCATAATTTATTGTTTATATTCCACTCATTTAGAAAGCTTGGTAAAAGTACGTTAATATTTTTCTTATTACGATTGTCTTAAAAGTGTGTTCTACTAATTGCTTTGCAGGTAAAATATACCCAGGACCATAAACAGATGAGAGGTAAACCAAGTCTGATTTTAGATACACCTGGTCTGAGACATGTCAAAGAAGCACAAAATCATATTTCAATGGTAGGGTACAGCCAGGTTCTTCTTCTCACTACTAAAACATGCTAAGGAGTGGCACCACCCAGTGTACCAGTGGCTTAGCGTGCACCATTAATCTGGATGACTTAACCAAGCATGGAAATGTGGATGGCTCCATCCTTTTGGGCTCACTGAAATGTAATGGAAATATTTAGTCTAATAAAATGATTTTTCTCAGTGAATTTTTGATGTGTTTTTATTTCTGACATAACTGTTACCAGTGTATTCTGTGAAAGACGTTTGACTGGACTTCTTTCCAATTAACTTTAAGTTGGAGTTTGGTGTGTTTGCATGTTGCAAAGATTAAAAAAAAATGCATGTTTTTGAAAAAAATTTCATGAGATCTAGTTTCTATACCATAAAGTTCACCCATTTAAAGTATACAATCCAAAGATTTCTTTAATAATTTGCAGTTGAATGACTCACCCTAATCCAGTTTCAGAGCATGAAAAATGTATGTTTTGAAGCATAGTTAAATCTTCACTGTGAACAAAAATTGTATATATATATTTGTAATGTGTGGAAATAGCTTATAATTTTACTGCATATTAAAAGTTAATAAAACTTATAGTGAAGTTATTAATTTTAGGAAGTAACAAGGATTAAAAATTTATCTTTTAAAAGCCTTTTGCAGGTTTACATATCATTTAAAAGAACTGCTAACCATGATGACTAAAAACATACTAGCACTTGATTTCTGGTGGTAAATAGCTGAAGTTTCAGACATTTTTGGAATTATTGGAAAAGATACATAGAGGTAGAAAATAATCTAGATGCGGTCAGTTGAATGAAAGCAATCATATCAAATTTTTTTGAGTCATGTAACACTCAGGACATTTTAAATTTGAGTTAATATTAGTTTTTCCTTTTTTTTCAGGTAAAATACCATGAAGATTTTGAAAAGACAAAGGGAAGGGGCTTTACTCCTGTTGTGGATGACCCTGTGACAGAGCGAGTGAGGAAGAACACCCAGGTTGTCAGTGATGCCGCCTATAAAGGTGTCCATCCTCACATCGTGGAGATGGACCGGAGGCCTGGGATCATTGTTGGTAAGCTGATGGTCCTCCTTGGCAGGTCTACACAAAAAGATGGTGCTTACCCTAGCTTTAGAATTAGACTCATTAGTCATCAGATGCTTCCTCAAATGTCTCATGTGGTACACCATCGTTAATGGATGATGCGCAAAGTGGCACACCAATCCTTTCTGTATTGGATATTCTCTGTCTTTAAGAGCTTTCTGGTCTTAAGAATGTTCCTCCTTAGTGACAAAGAAGGCATTCCAAAGATCAGACACAGAGGATAGCAACAATTAAACAATGATGTTGTTTTTCTCTAGCTTGTGTACTTGACCAGTGTATTGAACTGCAGACATCATCTACATGGGTGACAGAAACAACAGAAATAATCACATTTAGGTCCTTTTATCACAATAGACAAATAGAGAGATTCTGGTGGTATTACATCATATGATTAGCTTATTTGTATTTTTGAATATTATTTTGGAACTGTGTTAAGTGACAGCTGCCTGAAAAATTCCATAAATAAGAGAGAAAGGAAACTTCCCTTCCTGCTATCTGTTTCTTCTAGTTGGTCTGGGGAAATCTTGGGAATGGAGTGCGGAATGTTGGCTAAAATTTAAGGCAGGGCAAAAAAGGAAAGTTAGTGAATTTTCAGTCAATTAACAACAACTCGTATGATCAACAACCCATATTTTCAAATGACTGTTGTCTTCTAGTTCAATAGTAGTGTTGATAACTACTCACCTTGCATCTCAGTAATCTCACTTTGAGGTATCTTCATCTTTAAAGAGCTTGTTTTGAGAGCTAATGAAATACCCTGGAGAAGTGAGTTTCATAGGGAAAATGTATTCTTGATAGAGTAATATCTTAGTTTAAAACAAGGCTACTAACTTACTTGGATGATTGCTAAAAGGACGCTAAAAGTATTTTCCAAATTTATTTGTAGGTAATTGATAGGTTAGCTTATCTTCCCTTCTTAATTGCTTAAGTTGGGTGGATAAATTGTGATGTTACTGTTGAACACAACATAGAATTAGCAAGTTTCTTTTCTTGGTATTAGTATCTTAGAAAAGATCTGATTCATCCCACTAGGGCAGAAATATTGATGCCTTCACATTACCCCAGGATCCTAGCTTAGATCAAGGCCAGAAATGATGGTGAGATCCTTGTTAGAAACTGTGAAATCCTCTAGACTCTGAGCTTTCAAAATCAATTACCTTTGTAATAGAAATTATTATTAACAAATAAATTGTGTAAGTTATTAACTCACTGAGAAATTTGGAAGTCAGTTTATTTCTTCTTATTGGGGGAAACTGTTTTCCATTGAAGACTTGTTTATGAAGCCAGAAAATTAAGTACATTCAACAAACACTAAAGTTCTGTTCTGGACACATGAAGGTTTAGAGATTTTCTCAGTAATTCCGTTGAAGCCAATTGTTTTGTATCTACTTCTCTTGGAGGTTCTCCTAATGGCTGGTTGTGCAACCTTAGCTAAGTTAACTCAATCTCTCTTTACTTCAGTTTCCTCATTTTAAAATGGGGACAATAATAGTACCTACTCTAGTATATTATGAAGCTTAAATGAGTTACATTATAACTGAGAATAGTGACTGGCATATGGTAAGCACTACATAATATTAATTTAAAACAGATCTCCATTTTCAGTTTACTAATTAAATAAAGTTCTCACTTAACATTGTTGATAGGTTTTTGGAAACTGTCTTGAATGGAAATGATATATAGCAAGAACAGATCCTCAGATAGTATCATTTTCTTCAGCCTTGGCTCAGATTCTTTTTTCCTCATCATTTTTATAATAAAAATGATATTGAATGAAGCAGTGTTATTCAGGGATCTGCTATAATTGCTTCTACTCCAGCTCCATTTCTGTTCCATGTCCATAACTAGGTTTTTACTTTCTGTAGTTGGTTACAGCACTTTACAGATCATTTAAGACCTGAAAACCATGAGTTAGAGAAACTGATAAACCCAGACATTATTAATTAGATCTTGATTTTGCCTCCAACTAAAATAGGAGCATAAATTGACTTGCACAGTCTGATTACTCACATAGCAGTGTATGACTGTGTTCTACTGAGAGCAGAAAGCTTCTCTTTACTTATTTTCTCATCCCTCATGGTTCCTTGCTCCTGCATTGCCTTATAGCACTTTAATAAATGTGTCTGCTGTGGCTTAGTTTATGCTCATCCCCTTAGAATGATGAGTGGGCTTACCACTTGTCTCTAGTTCAAACTTTCTGTTAGAGGGAGAGAAAGTTTTATTTGTTTTGTTTTCTCAGGGAAAAATCTCTCAGTCACTTCCTATAAATTAATTACTCACATATCCTTAATCAGGAGTTTTAATCAGACATTTCACCTATTTCAGAGTGGGTGGAGGTCGGGAAAGTTGCTGGTGTTGGGCTGTGAGTCAAAGGCTCTACCTGGAAGGTGAATGAAGGATAAAGCAGGCAACTTAACTTTGATCATCAAGTTTTCTTAATACATCTCTCTGAACGTGAATAGCCTTTCATTTTGCTTTGATGTTTGCAGCATAGTGAGTTTGCGTATTACATGCCTGCTCTTTATGTACAGACTTTCCCAAGTGGCTGGACTCTCTTTGGCGCTGACTTTTCTTATTTGTTCTTGATTTGTTGATTCCTTCCTTTCGGTAAAAGACCTCAAGGTTTGGCGCACAGATCCTGGCTCCATCTTCGACATTGACCCTCTGGAAGATAATATCCAGTCTAGAAGTCTGCACATGCTCTCTGGTACTGCTGACTCTGTTTCTCTCCATTGATGTGGTTTTTGTCCTGATAGTGAAGCTATTCTGAGTGGTAGTGGTTCATTGTGCCAGTTGTCCTGTGTACATTTAAAAATTGATTTGTTCTAGATTCATTTAAAATGGCCTCTAGAACTTACTTTACATCTTTTTATTAGTAAATATAAATGGATAGATTTTCTGGGCTGACAATTGCAGTTATTTGCATTGCCCTAAACCAGTGAGACTTAAAGGAGATTTGTTTCACGAAAAACACTGTTAGAGCATTTTAAAAGTAGATTTAAAGATTTATAAAACAGTGAGGGAGGTTTTCTATATAGCATCATAAATGTCTGATAATAAAATAGACTTTCAAGTATTCTTAACATTTATCTTAGAGTTTTTATGTAATGCAAAATTTATAGCTTATGTAGGAATTTTATTTGACTTTTAATTTAGACTGTATGTTTATAATAAAAGGCAAAAGCCACGTGTTTGGACATTTGCTTATAGTGATAACATCACCTTTGATACTTTTATATTTCAGGATGTTTAGGAAACTCAAGCTTTGACAGTGATGCTGCTGTTTTAAACATGAATAGATATATCATTTAGGTCTTGCTCTAGCCCTTGATTTCTAGTCTAGATTTAATGGTTGACATTAGAAAAATTGAATGCCCAAGGCAAAGTGGGAATTCTAATATTTTTATTGTCAATTTGAGTCACATAATCAGCCGAGCTGTGCCATTTAATTTTCTTAAAATAAAGAAAAGGCAACAAATACTGTATAGTTGGTGATACTTGAAAGCAATTATTTATAAATTGATACTGTGTTTGATAGAAATGTGTTAGTTTGTCAATATTTTCTTAGTTCTTGTCAATTTCCAATTACCCATCTCTTTTAAAATCTAGATAAAAAGCAAAGATAAATAACCTTTAAGTCAGATATATATATGGTTGATGTAAGTATGCTGAAGTTTGGGACTAGGTCATAGAATTTCTAATAAATCTTTGAATCATAATTTAATAAAAAACTGTTAGTCTCCCTTGTTAAACTTTTAGGTAAGTTTTATTGTTGTTCTTCAAGTCACTTAATCACTAGTATGAATGTCTTCCTTCCAATATAGAAAAGGCGAGTCACTCTAGGAGACACCCGTCTCGATCACATTCGAGCAGTATGTTTGGTACAGGTCTGGGAGATGACAAGTCAGAAATATCCGAGACTTACCCTAGCTTTTCGTGCTGCAGTGAGGTAACAAGACCATCTGATGAAGGAGGTATCAAACCCCTAACCCTCTCAAAGAAAATCAATTCATCTGAAAAATTTGTCACAGGAGTGTCCTTAACACACATCACCTTGGCCTAAACACTAAGCCCACATCCATTTGAAAAAATAAAATTATGTTTAGAATGTTGAGTTCTTTTTTGTTAAACTACTAACTTGCATATTTGCATGCTTTTTTTTCCGTGTCTTGTCTTATTTCATCATTTTCACTGCAAATGGATCCTCAGTGACAAAAGGATCATGGGATACCACAGGGTTGTATGTGATAGGTGTACATAGCCACGGTGGAAACTTGAATTCTGCAGAGTTGGTATCTGATATCCATTAAGGAAAATCAACCTTACAGTTATATTTGAGTGGCTACTAGGTAGCTATGAGTTTGTGTGTGTTTAAATATTGATCACAGTTGCAGACAGAGTGAAAGCTGTGGAAAAAGAAATTGGGTTTGATACTTGGGAGAGGTGATTTTTTTTTTAAATGGAAAATGTTTTGGTTAATAATCTTTCCTAGATTTTATTTACTTACCCCTTCTTCTGTCTTCTCTTATTTCTGCATGCAAGCTGGTGGAGTAGGTCTAGAGCTCCTAGTTGGAATGGTTGTGGATGTTAGAGGAATTCTGCTGATGGAGCTGTTATTCAGGGTTAAGACTAAGGTGTTACCCCATTCTGCTGCAGTTACATTTTAGTGCAGTGGGGAGAGAGAGGACCGAAGTATATAAGGGCAAAAGGAATACTGAATTTCCTTTTCAATCACAAAGGTCGTAATGCTGAAATCCCTGAGGTGGGATGTGTCGATGATGAGTACCTTAAGGCCTCAATGGGGGGAAAACGTGTGACTGAAGGCTTGGTAAAACTATGAAAACCCTTATAATTGTGTAGTTGTATTTTTTTGTATTTATTAAAACAAAAAGCTTATGAGAATAAAATGAATATATTTTATATATCTTAAATTATATATTTAGGCAGCCCTTAGCTGGGTGAACTTTTTAAGGGTCTCCTTTCTCTGTGATTCTAATGAAACATTTATAGACTAGATTTGGTCTCTTGCAGGTAAGTTACACAAGAAGGATCTCTCCTTTATGTGTTTGGTTCTCTAACAAACTTCTTGAGTATTTTCTATTCTACTTGGGATTATTTATTTCTCTCTTTAGGGTGCTCTGTTTTTCTAGAGGTACAGAATAATGCTGGTGCTAAATGAGATTTTAAAAATCCAAAGCAAACACAAGAACAAATTTTGACCAACCTTATTTAACTTTACTCAGTTCAGAACACTGTAGTTGATGTCCCTTCCAAATGCACTGTACCAAAGAGTCTTTGCTTCAACATCCATTCATGTTTTTTCAACAAATGTTTATTGAGTGTTCTTTGTTCACTGGCCAAGAACTTGGATCTGGCAACATATATGGCAGTGAGCAAAAGAGACAGGCATTCACTCTAAGGGACTTAGAGTCTGGTGGGGGGACCCTGACATTAGGCAGATACTTGCCCAAGTAATACAGAGCAAATGTGATGAGGGGAGAATATGGGGCCTATAAGATCCATAACGGGGGAATTCCATCTGGTCTTGATGTCAGGGAAGCTTCCCAAGGAAGGAAGATTTGAGTTGCGATATAAATGGAATGCTCACTGGACGTGAGCTAAGCCAATGGGCTTTGGGAGAAAAATGTTTCTGGTTGAGAGAACAGCATGAAAATGACATGTCAATGAGACATTTAGATGGAGACTTCAAGTACGCAATTAAAGTTTATTATCATCCGTGTCAATGATGAGGTCATGTCTGAGTCTATGTAGAGAAGGTGAATTCAGAGATTTTCCTAAAGCTATCTCAGCCTATTTCTGCACTAGCAGAAGTCCTTGTGTGTGCCTCCATTCTACTACTGCTGCATTATAAAAACCCCACCAATGTTGGGTTTAGCGCCTCTTCCTCATCTCAAACCACTTCTTTTTAATTTCTATCGAGGACCCTCTATAGTGCACATTAAATGAAAGAATATCTCCATCTTAAAAAGGCATACCTCAATGATCTTGCATTTGTACAATAATTTGAGAATAGCATATGGTTCAGAGGAAAGAATTACATTTTTTTTAAAGGAAAGGTACAGGCAGAGATAAAGGCAATGAGACAGAAAGAAGGAGGAGGCAGCACTTGATTTATTTTATTTCAGTTGTTCATCATTTGTTGTCTTCCCAGCCCCTGGTCTTGAACCAGGGATCTTGGAATATATGTGGACTACACCTGGCTTAAACCTCTAGGCCACTAGTGCATGCCAAGAATGACATTTTTTTACATGGAGGGATTCCAGACTCTATGGAAGGTGGGTGATGGGGGATGATTTTGGAAAGGAAGTAACTCAAATACTGCCTTGTAAGAAAAGATGATGCTTTGAGGGCATTTATAACTTCCTGTCCTTCTGTCACCAATTATAAGGCCAAGCTGCTATCTTTAGTGACCTAACGTAATTTAGAAATAGATAGTGAGATATGAAGCAAAAGTCTGGGTATAAAAATACGTTTTATAAATAAACATAAGCAAAGGTGTACCCAAAGATATTTGAATTAACTTGAAAAGATTTCAGGATACATGGAAATAGACCCTTATTTCATTTATTTTAAATGAAGCAAAGCACATTCCACCAAATAGCACCTTGTGTCTGTGTTCAAGTGATTTATGACTTACCAAGACTAATATGTTCAAAACCATCTTATTCAATCCTTACCTTTCCCCTAAAATTCTACTACTTCTTGCCTTCTCTGCTTGCTAAATGGCCCCTCAACTTTCCAGGTATTAAAGGAAAACCTTTGGAGTCATCCTCCACTCCTGGCTTTTATTCACATTCCACACCCAACCCATTAACAAATCTTGTCAGCTCTACCAGGAAGACTGTGTCAGAATCTGAATGCTTGTGTCCACCTTTGTCCTCATTGCTGTGTCACCTTCTGTGATGGTGTCTCTCTCAGATCATCACAGTGGCCCCTTGATTGGTTTCCTGCTTCTACTGTTACAACCTTCTGCTGCCAGCTCTCCCGGCAGCTAGAGTATCTGGCTGAAACGTAAGTTGGACAGATTACTCTTCTGTTATTATTTCTTTCTCAGTATAACCCAGATCCTCCCCATTGCCCACAAGGGTCTTAACTGATCTGGGTCGTGACTGGTGTCCTGAACTTACACACTCCCATTTTCAGCATACCCATCCACTCCTGCCATAGTGGTCTCTCTGCTTCATTCAAACATCCAAAGCAAGAGCCCACTGCTGGCCCTCACACTCACTGTCCCTGCTGCCTGGAACACTTCCCTTCCTGCCACACCTGAAACACTCCTATGTTTCTGTTTTGAGGTCACTTTATCAGACCCTCTCTAACTACCAGAGATAAAATGGCACCCCTCCCTGTACTGTCTGTCCCTTTACCCTGCCTTTTTTTTCCCCCCTCCGTGGTGGTTGACACTGCCTAAGATATTACATTTGTACTTGTTTTGTTTGCTTGTCTACCTCTTGTCTACTAGCCTACCAGAGCGGGCAGGTAGCTGTTTTGTGTACTGCTTTAGCTCCGGCTCCTACGTTAAACACACAGCAAATATTTAGCACATGAATGAAGTGAACAAATAAATATTTAAAAACTAGAATCACATGTCTAAATTATGGGAGTATGATTTTTCAAAAATACTCAGTTCTATTGTGGAGGACTCCCCAGGAAATTTTTCCATTTTTTGTTTTTGATATGTTTCAATGACATTAAAGCATAACTGAAAAAATAACCTAAAGTAGAAACATTCCCAGGAATTTTTCTTCCTGATGGGGGAGGGAAGGAGTAGCATCCATGACTTGGTTGCTTTGAAATTTAGGGACCCCTTTGAAATGTGTGCTATGCCAGCCCTGCTAGGGAGGTGCTGATTGACTGTGTAGAAGGAGGAAGCTTTTATGGTGCTGACAGCTGTTTGATGAAAACCCTTAGTGTCTTTAGTGGTAACCATTAATCATATGCATTTGTTTAAATGCTATTCTAGAAATTGAAAGGAATTTTAAAACAATACTTGTTAGTGGTAAGATGCAGGAAAAAGGGAAATGCAAGTATTTAGAAATGCCATTTATTTCTTCCAGATTTTGTTGATTTCTTTTTAGAAATGTGATAAAAGGTGTTATGTCTCAAAGAGAGACCTTTTAATATTGAACTGTCTCCCTGGACTCAGCAACTCACTGGATTTCACCCACAGATCTCATTCCTTGGTCTGAGTTTTGGGAGGTCTCCTTACTTCATCAAGCTCAGATTCCACACCTGTGATGAAAAAGATGTAGAACTCTAGAGCTTTCTAAAATATTTCACGTTTCCTAAGCTAAGTGCCATATATTTATATAAACGTTTTTTTCCCTTTCTTTTTCTTCTACGTACGAGACTGTGTTTATGTTCTGAAGGTGTTGTGTTGCTTTGTGAATTAAATGGCTGGTCAGTGATGTGAGTCATGGTTTTAGGCTTCTTTTGACTTAGATGAAATTCTGATTGTAGGACAAAGGGTTAAACAATCAGCTCATTTCCTTAAGGCAAAGTACAATGTTTTCATCATTCACATTTGGTTTTCATGAGCATTAACATATAAGCCTTCCCCTTTAAGTTTTTATCATTGTTTTAGTTATGTGTTTTCATGATATTTTCCCATCTTGCTTTGATTGCTGAATATTTTCATTTTTTGATGTGATTATTTTGGGCTTTCTTTACTTTTCAATCTACTTTCCAAGGTATTAAGTTACCAAAGGGTTTTCATTTTACATCTCTACTATGTTACTTTGATTCAGTAAAGGAGGTTTTTATTTAAACCTCATATAATTTTGATTATTGAATAGTATTATTTGAAATTATCTTTATTGCCTTTTGGTATTAGATTAGGCTAACTTATTTCATCTGATACACAGTTCCTTTAGTGGAAATAACCCTGATGGTTTCTGCCTCATTCATAGCGAGATTTTCTTTGATCTCCTGGTTTGTCTTCAGTTAATGTGGTCCTGCAATGTGAATTTGCCTTTGGGTAACTTTTGTGTTTCTTTGATTTTCCTTAACGTAAGGTGGCCTGTATTGCTAGTAGTTTTATGTGTTCACAACCTCACCCAGTATTTATCCTCTTCAGTTTGAACTTGTGTTCAGTTTTGCTTCAGGTTTTTTGTGTGTTTTATTTTCCTCTGGAGCAGATACATAAGGGAGTGTGAAGAAGGAAAAGCAGATGCACTTTTCAAAGCAGACATTCTAATCTGCCAGCTCTGTGAACCATTTTACTGTGAAGGGATCTTTTTGGGATGACCTAGTCCTGTTCTAGTAATGGAAACAAAGTTTCTGAATTCCATGACAGCCTCAGTTATGCTATATTTATTATGTTCCAGTTCATGGGATATGTCCTTAAAAGTGGTTAGGTTGCAAGAGATGCTTTCTAACATTTGGAACCTCAGTATTGTCCACAGTGTGTTGAGAGGGCAGTGCACCAGTTAGGTGGCCAATGGTCCTGGTGCTCTAAAGACATCCAGTAACTTCATCTGTTTATCGATTATTTATCCAGTTTCTCCCAGATGTTTAAGACACTGGGGACACACAAATACACAACATCACTTTTGTCTTCAAAGAACTCACATTCTGGTGGGCAACCCAGATTCATAAACCCATTTTTTCAAGGAGATTTTATGATGGAGTAATGCAGTTTCTGACTCATGATGGTTCAACTTTGATTGTTTTTTAAAATTTCTGTGATTATGATTTTTCAGCTTTATGGTGGTATGAAAGTGATATGCCTACAGTTGAATCTGTAATGCAAAAGTTTGAATCAGGGTATTCTGGGTTTTTTTCTTACTTTCTGTACAGTGTTCAATAAATTATTTCAGTTATACTTTATTATAAAACAGACTTTGTATTAGATGACTTTGCCCAAGTATAGGATAATGTAGGTGTTCCGAGCATGTTTAAAGAGGCCAGGCTAAGCTGTGATGTGTGTAGTTGAGGTGTATTAGGTGCATCTTTGATAACAATATTTTCATTATTTATAATCTTTTCAACTTATAGTGGAGGCTTATTGGGATATAACCCTATCATAAATCAAGGAAGATCTACATGTAGGTTAGAATTAGCCAGGTAAAGAGAATGGAGTGATTTTGGTAGTTTGGCTAGAAAAGTAGCATATCAAAGAACATAGAACATTGAAAACCTGGTGTATTTGGCACATCTTTAGGGCAGGGGCTGTTTGTCTAGGACAAAGAATAAAGAAGACCAGAAACCAGGGTCGGGGTAGGGTGAAGCCATAGTCTCTTCAGGGTAGGACTATGTTAGAGTGTATTTTCTAGTATGTTATCTGGTTATCTAATTTTAAAACTGTACTTATGACTAACATCATGAACGTGAAGCAGAATACCATGTATAAGTCATAAAACATGGTACCTCAGGAGAAAAAGAAAGTCAACAGAAAAATTAATATAAATACCAGACAAAGGATTACAGGTACATGGTACTGTTAATATTAAAAGAGATTTTGAAACACTGCTGGTTGAATACATATCTATCACTTTCAAAATACAGTACTAGTTTATTTGTATATTTTGCGTGTGTTTGCTAGGTCTATTTTCATTTCAATGGCAAATTTAACTTTTAATGATGGTTAATGATCTTATGAACAGTGGGCCCATCCTTGTGGTCTCATTGAATCTAGGAAAGCAGGGCCTTGATCCTGAATTTTTCTCCCTTCATTCACCATTTAGTCATTGTGAAGTCTTGTTCCTGAACCAGGTACTGGGCAGAAAGCTAAATGACACATATTCTCTATGTCCACAGAGTTCATCATCTAACAGTAAACTATAGGACACTGAGATAGAAGCCATGGACAGTATGAATTTCAGTATTCGGGTGGGTACTTCTACTTGATTAAGGACAGATGTCATAAGTAGGAAACAAAACACAGAGATAAGTATATGAAATGAAAACAGAAGTATTAATGGAGGATTAATTATAACTGATTTCTTGGTTATGAAAGGTCATTAACTGACTTGGCTTTGTAATAAACATAGGTTATAACATTACATTCTAATAATGCATCTTAAATTACTAATTTTTTAGATACTCTAATAAAGATTATTATGGAACAGTTATCCTCTAATTATGTTAGATGTAATTAGATATTAATAAAGAATATTACCCAGTTTTAGTGATTTAACACATATAAAATAGATTATTCTTTAAATTTCAGATCAAACTTTTAAGTTGAATAGATTTATGTAAGCAGTAATATTTATTTAATCTGTACAGTACTGTTCTAGATGCTATTTGTAGAAGAGGATAAAGTAGGCAAAAGATTCTGTTCTAATAAAATTCACATTCTGGGGTAGACATAGACACTCTACAAATAAAGTAATACAGAAATGATATATCAGGTAGTAAAAAGTTATGTATATATACATAGAAGTGGAATTGCTGAATATTTCTCAAAGAACCTCTATATTGTTATCCATAATGGCTGTACATTTCCAACAAAGGTTTATAAAGATTCCAGTTCGTCCACATCTTGTACCCATGCTTGTTATCTTTATGTAAAACAGTAGCCATAGTCAGAGATACAAAGTGATAACTCATTGTGGTCTTGATGGTGATTCTAGTGTCACAGAAGTGGTGAGAATTCAGATTTGGGACAGATATATTTTGAAGACAGAGCCAACAGGTTTACAGATGGATTAGGTGTGAAATGTGAAAGGAAGAAAGGTGATGAGGACATTGCCACAGTTTTTGCCTGAGTATTAGGATGAAAGATCATGTCAACTGAGATGATGTTTTTCTCTCTGTTTATGAAGATAGGATTTTGGTTCCAGATGTAAGTTTTGAGATGTCCATTAAAGATCCAGAAGTTGGTTCTTTATCTGGAGTCCTGGGAATGGTTAGAGTATTGATTTTGTATTCTTTGTTTATTTAAAATGAACTTACCAGTGTTTCTGTTTAATCCCTAGCTCAGCTCAGTTTTCTAATTACTGACAGGTAACATCCAACCTCTTGAAAAATTCAACTCCTTTCTATCCTGACTTCTGTAAAGTAAATGCATTCAACAAGACAATCCCATTGTGGTATTTCTCCATTGTAGCTGAGTATTATTTCTGAGCTGAATTTGAGAAGTTTGCTAGTATATGTCAAAAAGTGCTGTTTTAGTATCTTCATTTAAGTTAAGGAAGATTTAGATTGAAATGCTAAATCTCTTGATGAAACTAATCTAGAAGAAAATTAATAATTCATTTATGATGTAAAATCCCATTAGTAGATAATAATATGATTACATTTATCCACCTCACTGATAAAAAGCACATATTGAAAATAGTTAGAAACTTTTAGTTCTATTGCTCCCCCAAGATAAAGGTTCAGGGTTCTGATTAAATTTTAAGTTATTAGAGAAACTCATAGTCCTAATATCAATAGACTCAGAATGAAAAAGCAGCATCATAAGTTTCCTTTTCTGAGTGTGAAGTTGGGGAAAGGATCAAATGCTAATGAATAGCATTTGTTCCAAGATGCACATGTGTCTTTCATTGGTTTGCCAAAATTAAATCAAAGGGTTCCATATGTGTACAAAAAGGAAACATCTGACACTTAAAGTAGCAAATAATAAAACATTAACAATATATTTCCTGTAAAGCTGAGTTGATCAGGAAAAAGAAGTTTTGATTGTCAAGAAGAATATAAATGTGGCTGTAGCATATGCTTCAAATGAGAAAACTTTGGGAGAGCTTTGTAGACTGTAAAGTAGTGTACATGTAAAGGAGAGAATAGGTATTGTCTTTCATATTGTTGGACGTTTACAATGAAAATGGAAACAGTAGTTTTTGTTTTTTATGGATCAAAACTGTCCAAGTTGGATAACACAAACATATTTGCATATCTTATTTATAAAACAGTAAGTCACAATGTTATCTTTGTAGTCATGGATTTCTCAGCCCTCCCTCAACTTCCTATTTCATCCTGGTACCCTACATCCTCCTACCCTAAGCCCCAGGATAGAGGTCATGGGGACTGGGTTCTGACATTACAGGAACCACTTAATATTTTCATGGGCTCATGTATCTAGACGATGTATTGAGTTTTGCATTTTGTTTATTCATTCTCTCCTGTTACCCAGGTTCACTGCCATGTGCTGGGTTTTTATGCGACTAGATTCTCAGGTCCTTATTATTTCATCTTCCCTCGAAATGTTCATCATCTGCCCATGTTACATTTTTTCAGACATTTCGATTCTTGATTTTATTTTAAATCATATACCTGACCGATGTGTATAGAACTTATTTATTAGTCTCTCAACCTTTTATCTCTATCTTGTCTATATTATGTCTCTCTAACTGTGTTCCTTGGACCACAGTGACTTGTTGCTCACCTTCCTACTTGACGGTGCCTCTTCATACCCTAAGAGATAGTATTTGAATTGATGAGCACAAAAAAAATCAAATGCAAAGTCCAGTTTTAAGTCCTTAACTGCTATTACGTATTAATTATCCAGTAAGTATTTAAGAATATGCTCTGCAATGTTATAATAAAATTTGCTTTATTATGCTTGGATAATGAACATTCCTAGGTACATTGATTTACACAATTTTGGCAGTAGTATTCATCAAGGAAAATTGGGATTTGCCGTAAGCTGACTTTAAAGTCATGGCATAATTTGTGACTAAAAGCTAGTCATGGTTTACCTAAATGGAAACATTGTCTCTGTCTACATGCTATTCTCAGATTCTTTATTTCTTTCTTATCAAAGAACTGTCCCTAATTATATAGTTCTTGTCAATATCTATATATGTGTCTATATCTATATATCTCTAAATCGTATATTCTTTTATTATTTATTTTGTTTTGTTTGGGGTGGTAATGTGCCTGTAAACACATACCATATGCATATTGTGTCAAAATATTATTAAAGACTATAATTTGGAAAGAAATAATTTCCTTTTCCCTCAGTGACAATCCTAGTTGTATTTGTGGTTTGGATTATAAGTTGGTAACTAAGGCACATATATAAATAAAATGATCAGTGTAATGTATTTATGCACAGTTCTCTCCTGGACTTGAGTGTATTTTCAACTAAATTCTTAGAATGGGACTAGAGCTTATCATTTGCTGATGCTGAGATGTGGGAGTGACATTTTTCAGGTGATGTTTAGAGCATGACTTTCAAAATTGTTAGATGACATCATTTTGAAGGTCTTTATTACTCAGAGGAAAAGTGGGTGAAGTCTTATTAGGGTAGGCGATTTGAACACAGACTTGAAATTAGTCAAACAGGATAAGGTGACAATGACAGTTACCCTGAGTACAGTAGGACACTATTGGCTTGGGGGGAGGAGGAGACTGGAGGGACAAAAATTCACACACTCACCTTCCCCCCCCCCCACACACACATACACACACTCCAGATACTTAACAGATGCCAAAATGACCCTTAAAAGAAATCTAAAAGTCATTACTTCAGAAATGATGCTACTGTTTAGTAATTTTGACCAAGTTACTAATCACAATAAGGCTCTCTAAAATGGGGCCATACCAATTTATATATGACACTAAGCATAGGGGACCAACTCTGCCAGTTGTCAAAAGATTAAGAGAATTTCTGGGAGGCAGAACTTTCAGAACTTTTTACTGAAACTAGGGAAGTCATGAGCAAACTGAATCATTTATAAGCATTCCATTAATATGATTCAAATTTTATTGTATGCATAGTTTTTATTTCTTGAGAAGCAGAATCCATGTTACATCTTTTCTTTATTAGCTTTCAGAGAGGTCGCACTTTGAGGTGTTGAAATAGTTTTCTGTGTATTGTATTTTCTTAAAATATTGTAATACCTGATAGTAATTTATCTAAGACTAGAAAATTAACTCAAAGATTATATAGGTTTAGAATGGCAACATTGTTAGGAAACTAGCATTGGCTTGAGAGAGAAAAATTTAATTTGCAAAGATGTCTTTTCACTGCATAGTCCTCTTTACCTCCTAGGTGGTGTCCAGGTCCTTCTCTGCTCAGCCCCCAGGAAGTGAGATCAACCTCCATTATTCCACTTCCCCTTGGTGCCTCATTCTTATTGTACCAGGAATGCTGCCTCTGAATTATTTTCCATTGAGCTTCCTCTTGCTTCAGATTTCATCCGATAATCCGTGGTTGCTTTTGGAGTCCTGGGTTTAAACATTTACCTCTACAAATGTTAGAAACAGGTCATGGTGGAGCTGTAGTTTAGCCTGCCTCCCCTGCTTTATCAGAGTGTCATAGACTGGGTGTCTTATAAACAACAGAAATTTATTTCTCACTGTTCTGGAGGCTGGATATCTGAGATCAGGATACCAGCATGGCTGCTGAGTCTGGTGAGAATCTTTGGGGTTCCAAAGTGCTGTCTTCTCCTTATATCTTCATATGACAGAAGAGCTAGTTAGCTTTCTGGATTCTTCTGTAAGGAAATTAATCTCACTCATAAGGGATCCACCCTCATGACCTAATTATTTCCAAAGTACCCCTCTTCCTAATTTTATATCACATTGGGCATTAGGGTTTCAACCTATGAATTTTTGGAGAACACAAGCATTCAGTCCATTTCAGAAACAGAGAGAGGATTTGGGAATAGTGTGTTTAATGTAGATTCAGATGTGCTCCTAAATTTGTGCCAGGTGGGAAAGAAGGAAGCCAAGAATATCTCAGCAGTTCTTCATTGTGTTGCCCATTTGAATCACTTGTAAGATTTATAAAAATAAAACACCACTGTCTAGTCCCTCCTGCTCCCACTCCAGAGTGACTTCATTGGTCTGGGAGACCTAGACATAGCATGGTTTTAAAAGATCCCCAGTGAATCGAATATGTAGCCAAAGTTGAAACAAGTAACTGACTCCTCTTCTGTCTCTAGTCTCTTTTCCTTCCCACAGTTTATTGCCTCTGCCCGAGCTGAACATTTAGTGTGTCAAATGATAATAATTGCTTTTATTTTCATATGATACTCAAAGTTTGAGCACTTACTTTGCTCCCAGTGATGATTATGTATGTCTTTACAACTTTATGGTTTTAATTCAATGGTGGATCATTTTACTTTTATGTTAAAGTCTGTTTATTCATAGTTTATTGTATAGCAAGCCAATTTCTTAGGCAATTGTCTATTCACAGCTTATATTTAAAAACCAACAAACTAAGAGCTAGAGCCAATCTGACTTGCTTCTATACTCTGCCAGGAAGGAGCAGAAATTTCTATAGTTCTGAGGTCTGTCTTAGATTAAAAAAATAGATTCTTTTGCTGGGTTAAGTCTAGATGTTGAAGAGTTAGTATCCACTCTTCTCTCTTGTGAAAAGAATCAAATGCACGAGAACTTGAGGCTCTGAAGAGAACTCTAGATGACACATGCAAAGCTGTTTGAACATAAAGACCCACTTCATGAGTCTGTTTTATTACCAATGGCCTCACCGCTTTGCTTATGACCTGGATGAGATCTAGTTAGAACTTAGCTCATTATGTAGTATTTACTTCAAAACTAGCAGCATCTTCATATTTTCTCTTTTATATTCATGTCTTCATTCAGTTTAGCAATTTCCCTCTGAGTGTCTAGAGATTCTTCCCTGAAATATGAAACAAGCACCTCATGGAGCTTTTGATATGCATTAGGTGATAAAACCATACTCCTGTTAGAAAATATGAAAATTTCATTGCTTTCTATATTATTTATTGAAAAATTTCTGAAGGTTAATTTTCTCCTTATTCTGGATTAAAAAAATAAGACTATGAGAAAACCTCCTAAACTTTCAGTTCGCATTATGTCTATAATTAGCCAATTGCTTTAGACTGAATGTTTCGTCCCCTTCAAAATTCACATGTTGAAATCCTAACTCACCAATGTGTTGGTTTGGGAAGGAGGGCTTTGGAGAGACAATTAAACCATGATGGTGTGGAGCCCTCATAGATTACTGAGTGCTCTAGCAAAAGTGACCCCAGAGAGCTCCCTTACCGCCTTCTGCAATGCCAGGACACATCCAGAACTGTGAGGGAAAAAAATGTCTGCTGTTTATAAGTCATCCTGTCTATGATGTTAGGTTCTAGAAGCCAGCCCAGGCTAAGACATCAGTAAAGCTCTATGTTAATTATAGTCATTTGCACTTGGAGTTTGGCCATACTCTACAGTAATTGTGAACATTTCAAAACCCCCACTTCGTCTGATAACTCGGGGCCTTTATTGTGGTATCAGGCTGCTGAGATCATTGTTCTGGGGCCTTCTTGCTTAGTTTCACGTTTAGTCTGTAAAGTGGAAATAAGAGTTTGTTGTGAAAACTAAAGGCAGCTTTCAAGTACATGCACCCACTTAAATAGTATTCTTCTTTTGCTCACTCTGGGCAGAACCCTCAGAGTGGTCTTCTTTTTAGGTACATTTCATTTCTTTTTTTATTGTGCATGAATTTCTTTGGTTCATGTACTCTAACTTTTGTTGGTGTCTATCTGCTTCCTCATTGTTCCAGTTTCAGATTCTGGAAGCCTCCTAAAAATTTTTCTTACCCCATTTTTATCTTCTGTTGGGTGACCTTATGTTTACTTGCTTCTTTATCTTGTTTTTTACCTCCTTCTGTCATAAGAATAAACATTGAATAGAAAATATTCATATGGGCTGTTGGTGGAAGAAATTTGCTGTGCAGTAGAAGAGAGATTTTGGCTTTATAAGTACTATAGGACTTTCCAAATAAAGCCTGAAACCCTTAGAGCTCTAGTCAGCTTCCAGATCTCCAGTAAATAAATCTTAGAAATGTGAAATAAAAGTTGAGTCGCTTTTTGGGTTTTGTTGTTGTGTTAGGATATAGCGAAAGTTATTGTCTCATGGATTTTATGTTATTGAAATAAAAAAAAAAACCCTCAACCTCAAGACTCTTGGGTTAGAAGACCACCTTACCTTTCTCATCATCCATCTGCTAATTTAATAAAGAGGGCACTGTGCATTTTTCTTTCATGAGAAGTCCTTGTTTCTTGCAAGATTAACCTGGTATTTTACTTTTGAAGGACCCAATGAATTCCATATTTTCACAGAAAATATTTCACATTCATGTGCAATACCTCTTTCATTCAATTTCTTAATAAACTCAATTTCAAAAGCATTGCTTGCACTTTCCTTTTGGTTGTTTCACCTGTTTTATAAAAGTGTTCAGATAGTAGAACAGTAAGAAAGCAGTGTTTGTGTCCCTTTTTAAATTGGCTTGTTTTTAGCAAGTTGATTCCTTGTGCTCTGTTTCATTGTATTTGTAGCCCTACTGGGCACTTCCTAAAAACTTGAATTGTACCAGGTAGAAGGTAGACAGCATACCTAGTCTGAAACCTCCTAAAACTTGTATTAAGTAATACAGTGGGAGAAGGAAATGGAAATAATCAATAAAGGGATGGAGAGAAACCATAAGGTCTAGATAGTTATATTTACTCCAAGACTTTATATTCTGAACTCTCCCCTGCTTTCTCCAACCCACACTTATTTAGGACAAATGAATTTCTTGTTTTCCCTGATGTATTTCACTGCAGCTACAGTTTCTCTTTGAATGTCAGCGTTGAACAACTGAGTAGGCATGAAATTTGATTTGCTAAAATTAAAAACACTGTTAGACAACATTCTTAAGTTGTCAGTATTGCTCTGCACTAACTTGGGATTATGATATACAAATTATGTAAAACATGTTACAGCATAAGTGATAGTATATTACATTTTTTTATTGCTGTCCTTTTTTGTTCGTTTTCCTCCTAACTTATTTTAAGATGATTGTCTAAACTCTGTACATCAAAATTTAAAGATCACAGTTAAATAATATAACAAAGGATTAAAAATTTACTTTTTAGCTTCATAGGATTATTTAATCTTTAAAACTTACAAATAGATTAAGATAATAATTAATGGAGAAATAACTTGTTTAAGTGAATAAAAACCAGGACTACCAATCTGGGTATGCAGTTGGAGTCTCTGATTTTGGTATTTAACTGGAAATGCCCTAAGTATCCAGAGTCTTTTCCCTAACCGGACAAGGGCAGAGAGATATCTGGGGCCATCACTGTTCTAAGAGGGCAACTCTTTTTGTTGTTCCTCTTGTGCCTGGTATACTTTGAACAGTGATCATTGTTGACATTTATAGAGGCTTGCTAAATGACAGACAATGTCGTAAGCCCTGTGCACACATTAACTCACTTAATAAATATTTGCTGAGAGATAAAGGAATGAATAAATGTTCAATGGTTCCTGTTTCCAGCACACAGAAAAGGCTCTTTTACTCAGCTAATTAAGCGGGCTTAAAGTACTGTTTTCTGAAATATCTGAAGTTTAATGTTTTAATAACTTTATAGTATTGTGAAATCCAAGCACAGATCCTGGCTATTTCTCTTTGATAAATCTAGATATTAAATAAACACTATTTATAACGACATTGTAATATGAGTTCAAAAACTGTTGGAAGCAATCTTCATTCAACCTAATGTTACCATCATCTGGGGAACAAATGAATGATTTGTAATTTTCTGATGATTAAAATTATTGAAAGTTAGATGTTATCATATATCATTAGAATGAATATGACATTTATAAAATATTAATTATTCATAGTACTCAAGAATTACATCTATTTTATTCTTTTATTATAAAATCTGTCCTGAATAAATCAACCTATAATAATTACTTTATATACTCAACCTGATTGAACAAAAATGGCAGCCTGTAATGGATTTTTATAGCACATATATCAAACAAGTTTTACTAATGTATCATAAAATTATTCAAAACATAATTCAGGACATGCTACTAAAAATACCCTCATTTATAGCCCATGCTTCTGGTTACAGATACTTAAACATAGAAAAACGGAAGTGTTTACCTACCAATTTTGTAGGGTTATAATCTAGCTTCTGTGTTGCTTTTTCTAGAATTCAGTATTCTTCAAAACCGGAACTATCACTTTTGAATATCATATTTAATGATGAGAATAGCACAACCTAAGTGAATATATTTTGATACTATTTTTTTAATGTGTAAGAATTGTGTTTATGAAATTCTTTAGGTGGTTTGGTTTCTCAGTTTCATAATATATTTAACTGACTTCTTTAGCCTTTATTTATAGCCAGAATAAAATGGAGAATTAATATATTCTAAACGAAGATTTCTTTTGAGGTTATAGGCTATTATTAATTGCTAAACATTTGCTGTTTTCCTTCTTTGTAAAGGTAGCATTTAGTCACACATCTTGAACTATTGAAAGCATCTGTTATGTGAGTAATGTCTGATGAAAACATTGGTACTCTGTCATTTGCTTGACAATTCAATTCTTAATATTTCTTATTTTTTTCTTTGAAAGTGCCTACAAGAATCAACTTGGCCAAGTGAAAACATACTTTTTTAAGGATTCTGGGGAATGTTTATTTCGTATTTGTGTTGTTTTAACATAACATCTACACTAGAATAATACAAATGTTTCTAATATATTTTAACTGCATGTTAAAACAGTTCCTTATATATGTCTTTAATTAGTGAAATTTGTACTAATCTTAATGTTTTTTATAATATCACTACTCAAATTTCACATGACACTGAATATGGCATTTTATTTCAGAAGATTCAAGCTGAGCATGAAGTCACTTGAGGGATGGGGAGGGCATTCTGAGATTCATTTTAAGGAATCTGTGTGTGTATTTGTGTTTAATGTACAGCACCTGTTCTGCCTGGAGCTTACCAACAAAGCCATTCCCAAGGCTATGGGTACATGCACCAGACCAGCTTGTCATCCATGAGGTCAATGCAGCATTCACCAAATCTAGTAAGTATTCAGTTTAAAGTGTCCTTCTTTCCCATTCATCCATTTCCTCCCCAAAATATAAATACACGTGGAATACGGTTGGACTGAATAGTACTGTATAGTAAGGCCTGTGTACTGAACATGTACAGACTATTTTTTTGTCACTATCCTTTAAACAATATAGTCTAACACTGTTTATACTGTATTGGGTATTATGTAATCTAGAAAAGATTTAAAATGTATGGAAGTTGTACAAGTCTATATACAAATATTATTCCATTGTGTATAAAGAATCTGAGCATTTGCAGATATTGGTGCGTAAGGGGGTCCTGGAACCAATTGCTCTCTGAGACTGAGGGGCAACTGTATTGTACATTTTCACTTAAAAGGGTAAGTGATAGTGTATTACTGTTTGTTCAACACTTCCGAAGGAAGCAGAAGATTTATAGAGGTAACCCGTGGAAAGGAAGGTATAACGTGGGAACATATAAACAGTGAAACATACGTGGTATCATATGATTCGTACACTATGAATCATATCTTTGTGATTAGAATTAGCCAATTATGATCATCATTCAGGTATAAAAAGCACAAATATTGGGTCATGTTAACTATTTAATCTTGATATTAAAATGGCCACTAAGACCTAAATGACACAGCCAAATATGTCATTGAATCCTCCTGTTGGAAATCTTGAAGTACTGATTCATTCATCGAATGTAAATTTTGGAAATAGTGCTTGAGGTCATCTAGTGCAATATGACCTCTCATGCTGAATATTGCTTCTAGAAGACCCTCACGAAGTCACTTGACCTTTGGTTGAGACTCCTCCAGACTCTCTAGAAGCTTTCTTTAATTGCGCTAAAGTTCATTTTGCCTTAGTCAGTTTCCTTAGTCTGTGAGTACACTCATTTTGAGACTCTCTGATATTAACATTAGCCAAACTCTTGGCCTTCAATTAACACAAATGTAGTAAAACTCAATTATCAATTTTCCTCATGATTACAAGGATTTAATCATATGTTCCTTGATATTCAAAACATTTATATGCTATTTCTATTACTGTGCTACCAAAACCTATAAAGGATTTTTTTCCTTTTTTTATAAATGTTTTTGAGAAAACTCAAAATTGCTAGAAATTTCTAGCTGTTATTTAAAAAAAAAGTCCTTTGTCTCTACCTGGGAGACCAGGGTTGGGGGGAATTGTGTGGGGGAGTTAGTGCTATCCCTTAGTCATGGGGTCAGAATTTGCACTTTCAAGATTGTGGACTGGATGTGGAGAAACTTTGTAATCTTGGTCTCTGGTCTTAGGGAGGAGTTGGTTCTTGCTTAAAAATGTCCTTTCTTTTTATTTATTTAGAGGAAGAGGGCGGGCAGGCAGAGAGAGAAAGAAGGCACATCTTCCTACCCTGAGTAGTGAACCCAGCTTCCTGGGCATTAGGTGGATTACACAGACTTAAATCTGGGCCATCAAGGCATATGCCCCAATGCTTACTTTTTGATGGGCTAGCTATTGTATTTAGTGACTTTTTTCTCTCCTTATTGTGGTTCCCAGATATTAAGCTTTCTGCTCGTCTAGTAAATTTGAGATGAATACAATTAAGGCACTGGGCCCCAGGTCATAGATCTCTGCACATAAATGGATCTGGAAACATTCCTGATCTTTACTTTCTGAGTGGGCTGGTTTGTGGTGGTAGCCATTTGAGGCCATAACTATGGGGTCTTCAGTAAACACTTTCTTTCTGCAGAGAACCTACCGAGCCATGTATGATTACAGCGCCCAGGATGAGGATGAGGTCTCCTTCAGGGATGGCGACTACATCGTCAATGTGCAGCCCATCGATGACGGCTGGATGTATGGCACAGTGCAGAGAACCGGGAAGACTGGCATGCTGCCGGCCAATTACATCGAGTTTGTTAATTAATTACTCTTCCTGGCCCTTTGAGCTCTCTTCTGATATACACTAAACCGAATCTTTTTAAAAGATAGATGATACTTTTAAGAGAACTTGGCAATTATTTTACAATAATCCTTACTTTGACAATTAGACACACAGGTACCAGGAAGGAGGAATTCCTGTCAACAAAGTTATTAGGTCTGGAGACCTGGTGCTGCTAATTGTGATAATGATTTCCTTTGATTGGCTGTTGGACCCTTCTGGAAATGTATTTTTGTAGACTTTAGTAGAGATGTGGATCATCCCTTAAATGTACCAAGTATATGAACCTTCTTAGCTGTCACTTTGGAATCATCAGAAGCCAATTCTCTTAATTCAGTAACACAGTAATTTAAAATTCATTTAGCTTTTGAGTCTTTAGGCAATTTCCAATTCAAGTGAAAATTGCCTAATATAATAAACATAAGCTGTGGCAGAATGACTGCTTGGTTAAAATGATATTGACTGCTGGTCTTAGGGGCCTAGAAACTGCTATCAAACAAAGAAACTTCCTTATTTCCTCAGCCTCCTTGGGTTTATTTCTCATTAGTACCAAGGCAATTCCTACTCTCCATTTACATTCTCTGGCCCAACTATATGCTTGGGTCCACAAATGTCAGGACCAAATAACATCACAGCAAGACTGCAAAGGGCAAATTTAAGGTCATTGATACTATTTCCCTAATAGGCTTTACCCTGTTGCATGTCATGTAGATTCAAGCTTCTGTAACATAGGCAGCTGCACTGTCCATTCCTGTTATTAAAGCAAAAAGTGTGACTGCTACCTAAAAGCCCTTACTCTAGTGCTAGCTCATCAGAAAAACATATTTTGAAAAGTTGCTTGAGATTCTCCTGCTGCATTGCACTCTAGTTTTGAAGGATCTACACCTTAGACAATAGATGTCCACCCTAGTATATAAGTGATTCGGTGTTTATTGAACAGCTTTCCTTCACTTAATGCCACTGTTGATGTAAAAGTAAAGAAAACTTATGAGGAGCCAGTGAAAAACAGTAGGAAGTGTGCTGTCGATAATCAGTGAACAAAACAGTTAACAACTCCACCAAGAGAGAGATGATGTTTTCTTATTTGGAGGATGGTATTGAAATTCTATCAGGGAAATCTAGCCACTGAAACCAGTTAGTGAAAAGACTTCCTTTCCATGTTCTAGTTTTTATTTTCTAAATTACATTCAAGGGATGAGATAGGAATAGCATCAGAGATTTTTCAGTTCAACAAGTTGTTCATGAAAAGAAAAATTTGGTCACAGTTGGGCTTTCAAATGAGTGACCTTGCAGCCTCTTGGTGGAAAATGACCGTAGCCTTTACTTGGCTGGTGAGGATTCACCTGGAGTCCACAGTCAAGATCACCTGATAGATTAACATCCATCATATGTTTTTCTGATTGTGCCATTTCTTGGGACCTGCAACAGGGTAGCATTTTTGTAGGGTCTAACTCTAGTTGTGATGGAACTCAATGTGACAAATATGTACTATAATATTTGGGGTCTTGGGGTATCTACTTTGTATGACATATTTGAGGAAATCAACAAAATATCCTTTAAAAGAATTGTTACCGAAATATCAGTCCCAAAGCCAATGTGAATTCACTTATACCTTTGAAAAGTGAGCACATATTTTTGAAAATCTCGTTTCATTTTATCTGGCTAAAAAGAAGTAAGTTTTATTACACTCAACCTGCATCTTCATGACACCAACATAAAATTGAAAAGAGAAAATTTCGGACAAAGAACTCAAGAATTTTTAGAGGCTTTACAGAACACCAGAGAATTAGTTTGACTGATTTCCATTTATTAAATGACCAGTTATGATTCAGTTGGTTAATCCCCATGTCTATTTTTACGTCTTTTACACAAACCTACAAAGACAAACAACTTGAAATATTCTTTCAAAAATTTCTGTACATTAAAAGTGAGGGCAATAAGCTTGCTCGGTTTTATTGTATCATTAAGTAAATGTGTACATTCAACCCCAAAAGACCATTTTGTGATGATAAAAGTAGTTGTTGATTAAAGTTGAAGACTAAATGGACAGGTACATTTTTGATCAATAGCACAATTACAGGCAGCCCAAAGGAAAATGACTTGAAATGATGATTATCATCTGGAAACTTACCATAAAAGAGCAAATTGATGTTTCATTGTTTTTTTCCCCTCATTCACTGATTTCAAAATCAGATTCATTGAATGGAAAAATCAATACATATTTGGGGGAATTTTAAGCTTCATGTAATGTTTTAATAACAAGTTGTTCCTTTAAGCTTTAAGATTTGATCTGAGTTTAACTAGAGAACAGCTATATTACTGTACAGACTGAGGGAAGACAAACTGTCACATGCTCTTGACACTATAATTTGATAGTGTTGTCATTGCTACTGAAGCTCATCAGGGTATTAAGCATCTCAGCAGAAACACAGAAAAGATATGTATAACACCAAAGTGCTGTTTTTACAGCAGCATTAAAAGATTAAAAGAACAACAAACACCCTACATTCTTGAGCAACTTTCCCACACCCCCTCACTCTCCACTTTGGCAACAGGTATCTCACACCTAACACTGACAGCTAAAGAAGAGTTTTAAAAACAAGTCTTTTAAAAAATCAAAGAACACTATGACTACCCAGACCCAGAAAGCATGCACTTGATTTTCTAAATGTGATGTGTTCTCAGGCCTGATAAAAAGCACAAAGTGCAGTGTGCTAGGCTTCTAAAGGGTTCCAAAACAAAACCGTCCGTGGATCATCTCTCTCTCAAGAACAGTGTAGCAACAGAATATATTGTGTTTGTTGCAAGGTTTTGTAGTAAATGTTTTTACTAATTCTTGTTCTCTAAGAAAGCTTTCTACTTCTAACCTGTGGCAAAACGAAGCCTTTATGTCCTCATGTTATTCTTTATAAATCTACAGTGTAGCCCTATTTGCAATGTTTTTCCAATGGTCAGAGATCCCTACAGTCCCTGAATCTTCTCAGGCCTCCCCCACCTGCAGAGACTGCACCGGAATTTGCAAGCACAATTTCCACGAGCACCATGTATGATCTCAGAGAGCTTAGTCCAGCTCCTCCCCTGCCACAAGGCACATTGCTCAAAGAGAATAAAGATGCAGTTTTGCCCTTTTTACTGATCTTTCTTTTCTTATCCTCTTTGTTGAGCTGACAACACTCTGGGAGTTGAGAGTCAGATATTTCTAAAACAGTGGGAGGTACATCTCTTTTTCAGGTTTGTCCGTTTCTCATAGAATGCTTTTAATGAAAAAATAATGTATGTGATTTAATCACACAGCCCTATATAAAATGAATATAGTTTATACCAAAATTATAGATATTTACAAAAATAGGTGCCTTTTTGATTACCCTTGATTATCCTTGATGGTCTTGGAAAGAAAACCAAGCAAGTGAGCTTCTCCCTATTCTATAGTAATATTTTATTATACACAATCGGTATTTTTGTGCTGGGGAAGTGAGATGCTCCCGACAGATATGAAAGGTGATAGCTGATTGTCTTTTACCTCTACAGGTTTAGAACTTTAGAAAATGCTGACTTCTTCCATCTATTTCTGAAAGGTTCTTTGTAGATTTATGTATCATTAAGATACATAAACATTAACTTTAGGTTTGGGATTTAAAATACTGTAAGATAGAAGAATTATGTTATGAGGCTGAATTCATTACACAAGATGAAATTCACTTCACAAATTCATTCTGCATTAGATATTTTCTTCTGATAATCTAAAAGTGGCTAGAGTGTGATTGTTTTTGGTAACATGATATTGGGGCTGAGAAAGCTTTAGTTAAGTTAGAAGCTCTGTAAATGAAATTTAGAATGCTCAAGTGAAAATCTCTTTCTGAAGTATTGCATGCCCAAGAAGGTTCTTACCAGGCAGCTGTCAACTCTTGATGATCAAGAAAATCAAGACATTGTATGATGCCTCTATGGCCATCCCCCCATGATGCTTACACTACTGGAATCCACATGTCTGGGAGGAAATCCTTGGCAAATTTCTTCCCCAGTTGTTCATATTACTTCAGTATACACATGGGAACTCCATACTCTTTTTGTGTTTGGTATCTGGTATCCAGTTTGCATAGTATAGAATTCTTTAGCATCCAGTTGCTGTTAAGATCATGATTTACTTGAAAGGAAAAGAGAAAACTGCATCAGTGTTCCAATCTCTAGTGTCCATGTAATGAATGGCTGGGTGTTTAGAAACAGCACGGAGTCAGCTACACACAGGATGTGGAACTGTTGGTCTTTTACCTGTGATACAAATACAAAATTGAATCATTGTGAAGTTTGGCTTCTATTTGCTTCAAAATGTGTAGACTTGGTAGTTGATGGATAATTTGTAAGATTGTACTGTCTTCGAGGGCATACAGTTTTGAAGGAAACACTTCATGTTTTTAAAATGAAGGGGCTTAAGAATGGGACAATGTTAATATAATTTGGCTTTTGTTATGCAAATTGTTAACACCAGCTATTAAAATCTATTTTAGTAGAAATGCTTTAATTCATGTTTTTCTCCTCTACACTGTGAATCTTCAAGCCTTGGTGGACTAGAGCAACATCGTGCTGCCCAAAGGACTAACCTATGCAAACTAGTTCACATGTTAGTGGGTGTCACAGTAAATGTGTGATGAGACATTATTTCCCTCTGCATAATGTACAATGACAATGAAAGAACACATTAAGCCTAGCATCATATATGTATAGTATAGTCACTCATAAACCCTCCAAGGCTACCATAATCATGAGTATTAGTATTTGTTAAAAAGCAAATCACTAATTTATCTATTTTAACTACTTGAATGATATCAGAACCAGAATGAAAGATGGGTGTGCTGGCCATGGCTTCAATGTGGTCATTGCAAGTGTTCGCCTATGATGGAATTGCGTTCTCAGATGCACTCTCTTCAGGGTATTATTATTCTGTGTCTTTCTTTCTGTATTTGTAAAACATGATAACACTAATTTCTTCTCTCTACACATTTGGTTTGCTTAAATAAATGCAGGATATAGCAAAATGATTCTACTTCTTGATTCTCACCTTGGTTTCTTGGAGCATGGGTCATTAATAATACCTCGGGTACTCGATTTATCACGACAGCTCACATCAAATTGCTTCGAAAGTGTGTGTGGCTTCAGTGCACGCATGCTGGTGAGTCTCTCCAAATGTGCCTTCCCCCACCAAAATTTAGTTTTAACTGAAAACCATATTATGCTTTTTTCAAGTTCAGTATCTTTCTGATTTTATATCAAAGTACAGCAATAGTACATCATTGTAGTTCACTTATTTCAAGATCAGATGCCTCATGTGTCCTCAATAGTACAATCTTAATTTTCATGTATTTGTAAGATGAAAGAAACAGCTTGGAGCAAAGAAAAGAAAATGCACAAATTAAGCACATGAAACAGGGAGGATGCATTGATTTCCCAGCTAAGAATGACTCATTTATCATAGAACATAATTGCTTTTTCCCTTAATTTCCCCCTAATTGAAAAAAATGTATTTGTCCCTATTTTTACCTCTATATTATCCTCTGGAGACTTGAATCTTAAGCCTATTATATTATTCTATGGAAGGTCCTCTTTGATTGATCACAATCTCTCCTGATTATAAGCTGATAAGCTTTGTGATGACACATTTAGTGCACAGGCTCACATAATGATCTTTTCTTCCAGACCTTCAGAATCTTGTTTTCTGTATTCCAGAAGAATGAAATGAATAGTTGTACAATTAACATCGTCAAACATGTGGGTGAGATTTAAAATCATAAACAAATTATTGGAAGAATTTACTTTCTTTTTTCTCTATCCAAGATTTTCCCCCTCCATGATTATAAATTTACTCTTGGAACCCAAGCCTCAGAAAAATGAATAACTTAGGAAGATACTCTTTTCGGAACTAAAAGGATTAATTTTATTATCCTAACTTAAATGGTGAAATTAGTTTTTATTATGCGTTCAAGACATCCAAACCCACCAGGGTCCTACCAAAATAACTTTTTGCAAAAATACTCAGACAAAATAAATTAAAAAGGAGATAAAAGGAACGTTTCTTCCTTTATGTAATGTTTCTCCTATACTGAGGGACTGAATAAGTGTTTTGTGATGGCAGAAACCTGGAAATAGTCCAAATGTGAACTTCGACCACTTTCTGCAGTTTTAAGTAAAATTCTCAGGCCTTTGTCTATTGTATTTGGGAGCAACAAAGTTCTGATGAAAAACAGAATGAGAAAACGGTTATTAAGGGTGAAAAGTCAATATTACAACAGAGGGCCCAGTTACTGATTTTGTTTTATACCATGACATTTGCTTTTTGCCACTTTTTTCTTTTTTTTTTTTTTCAAGTAGCAAGCATGAAAGAAAATGGTAGGCTGAAATAGCGAAATAATCCATATGAACTCCTGTTATTCCACCTGAGAAAGTAAGGACCTTTCCACGTATCAAATTTCATTATTTGATTGCTCTTTAAATGAACTAGCTTCTAATTTTTGACCCAAGAGAGTCACGCCAGTGTCTTTTTATCAAGGGTTACTTTTCAAGGTCACATGGATCAATATAATTTTTGGTATTTGGGGACAACAATGTCCTGTCTTGTGGGATCTCATGACTCAGGTCATAGCTGAATGGATGACAGTTAATGATATATAAGTTGACCAGGTGCCTTTGATGGGGACAGCACAAGAACTTGAGCCAATAGTGAAGATGGTGACTGAAACTCCAGATTTCACTGAAGAGCCTGAATTCACAGTGTAGAGGAAGTCGGTTATGGTTTTATTGTTAAATGCTAAAAGGCAAAGAGAAAGAAGATAGTCAAGTTTACCTGAAGTATGAGTGAGAAAAAGTCAGGACATGGGGAATTATAATTAGAGCAGGTGGAGCAAAAAGTAACATGGATGGTTGGCAGGAGCCATGGAGAGAAGGGAAGAAACTGATTCTTGTTAACCCCCTTCCATCAGGGAGCCCAATTCCTGCTACAGAGATAGTGCCGTTGCTCCATGACAGGTGTTCATGGCTCTCTTCTGCTGCTCCTCTAGGATCACTGCCTCTTTCTTTGACAGGGGACACATTTCACGAGTGGTGGAAAAATTTGTATGATGTTTACCCAGCAAAATGCTAAGTGGCAAATGTGATCAAAGTGCCAACTTTATGATTGAATTCAGAATGCAGTCTCTTTGGAAAACAATATGGAGATTGCTCAAAAAAAAAAAAAATAAAAAGGATCTATCATTTATTCCAGCATTCCTGCTACTAGGCATATACAAAAAGAATACAAAAACACTAATCAGAAAAAATATCTGCACCCCTGTGTTCATAGCAGCACAGTTCACTATAGCCAAGACATAGAAACAACATATATGTCTATCGAGAGATGACTGGATAAAGGAACCATGGTATATATACACTCAGTGGAATTCTTTGTAGCTGTTAAAAAAGATGAAATAGTGCCCCTTGTAACAACTTAATGTAACTAGAGGTGATTATGCTAAGCAAAATAATCCAGAAAGAAAAAGAGAGAGATGTTTTTACACATGTGGAACATAATAAAGTAAAATAAGTGAACAGACAAATCACAACAAAATTCACAGGACATGGGAAGTGGGAAGATGAGGGGAAGGAACCAGGGAATGAAGGAGTTAATATGATGGTAGAGGGCACTGGAGTGTGGTATAAAATTCACACAAACTGAGGTTTGAATTCAATATCTTAAAAAGCATAGCAATGAAAACTTAAAGAAGAAAGAAAACAATAAAAAATTCCTATTATTACAGCTCAAGTGTCATAAATTTTCTTTTTTGAAATGTTGCACTATACTTTTATATCCTGTTGAATATTGCTTTAGTTAGGTGTTGTTTCCCTGGGTTCTGTGAAAGACAGCCATAATTAATATGAAATGCCTTTAACTTCAGCCAGTGGGCATGTGCAAAAAAAGGACTGGGGGTTTCAAGGAATGTTCTCATGATTTCTAAATAGTTGGCAAAGAGCGAGAGGCCCCTTAGAAAGTGACCTAAGTATTGGTGTTTCGGGGAGGAAAGCTCAAATTGTTTTCTCAGAGCTTTCAGAAATACCCAGTTTACTCAGTGAGAGTTCTTGATTAAGGTAGATGAACCAGTAAGTATAATTTATTCATCATATATTTATGGAGTGTTTACATGATTCAAGGAATAGAACATGGGAACTTTCCTCAGAAAGTTTACACACCCAGTAGGGAGAGACTGCTATTAACAATGCATAAAGATAGACTTTTAAATTGGAGTGAGTATAATTAGAATAATAAAAGGGTAGCATGTATACACCAATTCATGCATGGGTACACCCTGACTTTTGTCCACGAAGAATTTGATTTTATTAAAAATACAAAAATATACTTGTGTAGACTTATACAGTGAGTTACTTAATTATAGTTTATGACATGTTATGAAAGGAATACCTAGTCCACCCCAGGTCCTTGTAGGTGGAGAGGAGTGGACTGGAGATGAAGGGGAGGGTGCAGCAGATTTCTAAGTTGCTGCTGTTGGAACAGAGCTCTCAGAAAGCAGCCTTGGGCCATCAAAGCATTAAACACATGGGAAAGTTTAGTCACTGGCAACTAGAAATAGAAATACTCCAGTCCTTTTCCAAATTTTCATTTAAGCAGCAATAGCAGATTTTTATATTCTTAATGAAATTAAATTCTTTGTGGAGAAAAGCCAGGGCATCCCCATGCATGAATGTGTGTGTGTGTGTGCGTGTGTGTGTGTTTGTGTGTGTGTTTGTATACTACCCTTTTACTAGTCTAACCATGATACACTCCACTTTTTAAAAAATTTGCAGGTTTCAAAAAGTTAATTCCATAAACAGTTTTACATATGTGGAATGCTTCACTTCCTTTTTTTTGATAATTGATTATTACATCAGCTTCCTGTGTCCTTACTTCCTCCCTGAACATTTTCTGAAAGCGTGTGCTTACTGGAGCTTTATTTTCATAAGTCTGGAGCAGAACCATTGATTAAAATGCTGTTCTCTCCTGTTTTAGATTTCACACATTTAGGAGTTGTCATTGCCATATAATATGTGACAAGAATTAGATTTGCAACATTAACTGGGCAATACAGGGAAAAATTACTTGCAGTGTAAGAAAGTTGTTGATAACATAAGTCTTGACTTGGAGGTAAATCATAGTTTTGTTTATTGAATTCTAGCAAGAAAACTGAACATCTACCTCCTTTAAAAATAATGACAGTATATTTGTGCACCTTCTATTGGGTGTCCTTGCTTCATTAAATTAGTGGTCGATAATATTTTGAAGTATTTGGTTCTCCTAATCGATGCCAATAAAATGCTGGTTGACAGAACACTCCTTGATATTTGCAAACATCGAACTTTTATTGACTGCATGTACATCTTTCTTTTAGAAGGAAATGTTTTGACTTTCAAAAAGGGATAGCTCTGCTGATCCAACTATGTATGGTAAGTATATTTCAATAGTAACAGTTCCTTGTTTACAAACCATATTCCCACGTAATTGAATTGATCTAGGTGGCGTTGGGAGAAGAGGCACCTAGAAACCCTGTAAGATAACTTGTTTGGTGGGGGCCAACCTGTTATGTCTCCTCCTAGGCATGTTGTGACCATGGCTTTAGTGTCCAGGGACCTGGTTCCTCTATGTCTAGTCAACTTCAAGCTGAGAAAACAAGGGACAGACATAGGGGTTTTCCATCTTCTATAATTTATGACTTAGAAATACCTGGAAGTTGGGGGTAGCGGGGAGAATATATCCTACAATGGTTTATTTTTAAAGCAGACAAAAACTGTTTATAGCATGAGAGCAATAATTATATTGTACGAGCCTCTTAGTATCATTGAAAAGTTTCGTGTTTGATGGACACTGAACTTCGAGTGTGGCTTCTGATCTTGATATAAGTTCCTTGATCTTGACTGAGACCCTAAAATGGTAGTTTATAATCTATAACCTTTAAGAGTTTGATAGATTATATTTATGCTCAGACCAAAGATGTAGATTACGGCTGATCAGTGTGGACGGGAGCTATCAGCCGGAAGAATCCTAGTATCAAAGACAACCAAGTCCAGTGAGTGAATGTTTGTGGGGCCACAGCGTTGCCCGCAGAAAGATAGGAAGTAGTTGAGACACAAGAGCAGAAATGAAGCCTCCATGGTCTCACTCAGATGTAAAACTCAAAATTTTAATGTCAAGTGGAATCATTCATAATGTTTTCAGTCTCAGCAAAGAATATCTCTATGCTGATTTGCTTTTCCATGTCCTTGCAGTTTAGGGATACCCACAAAATATTGCTGCACTAGTTTTGTAGCTTAGTTTTTGGAGGTGGGGGAGCTGAATTTAGAACATATTTGGAAAGTGGTGAAAATTGATCTCATGTGAGTTCAAGTTGAGATTCATTCTTTGAGTGAATGATTGTGTGACACCCTAGCCTTTATATGAAATTTCTTTAAGCCTGAGAAAATTCTGTTAATAGCAGGGCGCTGAGGAGGTTCTACAATGTTGCTGAATTTGAGTTTCTCACATTTCTGTGGTAGACCAGCATTGACCTTCAATGTGTCTGGCCTCTGTCCACCTTATCTTGAGACTCATACATTTTCAGGGGAGCAGAGACCTTTAATCCTCCTGGCCCCACCCCCTTCAAGAAGACACGTGATTGTCTTGTTTTATAGATTAGAAGACCAGGTCCTGAGAAAACTGATGAATTTGTCATGGTCAAATGGCAGGTAATTTAAAAACCAGCTCCTGCCTTCTGGTCTTTCCCATCCCACACCGCTTTTCTAGATGTCTGTGCAATCTGTTTTAAAGAGGGAAGAGGATGAGTGCATAGCCACAGTTGCGCTTCTTAGTCTTTTAATGTTTCAAGGAGGGCTCTGCTGCACAGCTGTGAGCACCGAGGAAAGTGATCCATGCTGGGGCCGACTTTGATCACCCCAGCCACAGCACGACACTGTAGAGTAGCACGAGTATTGATGGTGTCCAGACTCTCATGTCACAGATTGGAAAATTGGTACCTCATTTCCTCTAAGACTCTGTGACTGCAGTGGAGATAAAAGGAGAGCAGAGTCATCAGAGTATTGATATGAAGTCAGAATGCTTTCTCCTGTTCCACGTCCTGCCCTTGCTTCTCCCAAGAAGATTTTGGTACAGCTAATTAACCCACCATGTGGTTCAAACTCAAACCTCTTGTAGTTTGGGGAGTCAGTCTTAGGAGTCCTAACCAATTTGGCTTTCAAATACTCTTTCGACAAGCATCTTTAAACATCTTATCTATGCCTCACTTGTGATATCAACAGGGTGCAGAATTGGACCACTAGAATAGGTTTGTGGCATGTTGTGACAAATCAGTCCCTTTCCAATCACATGTAGTACTGTGTTCTCCTTTCCTCTCTTTTCTCTGTATACCATCCCCTGCCTTTCCTGCTTTTTATTTATTTATTTATTTATTTATTATTTTTGAAAGATAATGCTGGTTCTTGGTTTTAAAAAGTAATCTGTCCTGACTGGGAAACATTCAGCAAAGAACAGGGAAGAAACAAAAAATGACTTCTGTACTCACTATCAGAAACTTCAGTGCTTATATGTATCCATGCAGACTATTTCTTTATACATATGCATAGATTTTAGCAATAATTTAGCAGATAGACAATTTTATGTAACTTTTTCCCGTTTGACATTGGAAAATTTACTTTCTTAATTTTTCCTTTTTTATATTTTAAAATTCTTTTTCTATAAAAATTAATTTTTAAAAACAATCAGTTAATGGGTAAATTATTATTTATTTTATTCTTCTGTTAGGCATTTAACTTGTTTCCCTTTTAAACTGAGCAGTGGCTATTTTCATATTATTTCTTTAAACTCAAACTGGAATTGCTGGGACAAAAGAGTTTTAAACGTTTTTATGTCATTATAAGGCTCTTAATACATATTATTAATTTGTCACTCATCAAGATTTGCCATTTTTGATACCTCCCATGGGTGGGTTGTTGCTCTTTTATATCTTCATTTTCGTGATATCTAACGAGGTAGAACATTTTCTCCACATGCTTATTGTCCATTTGCAGTTCAGTTTTCCTCTTAATTTCTGGTCTTTTATTTTGTTGCCTGGGGTATTTATTATTTGCATATGAATCTTTTTAACTTTTTATATATGTGTCCAAATTGCCCTCCAGAAGAATCCTCTAATTTATACCCTCACCCCCAGTCTTTGTGTCAGTTTCAACAAGCCCTTTCTGACATTGAATACCATTGTTTGTTTTAATTTTCATTAGTTTTCCTTTTAGTTACAGAAACTGCTTTATTTCTGGCGTGCTGTCATTTTTTACATATACATTTACTGCATGCTAAAACCTAATAGGCAGTACACAGGATGGGGCTCAGGGGGATGGGTGTAGTGGAGATTGAGTCTTTAAGTGTTTAAGATTGCTGAGTGAGAAGTATAAATAGAAAGGAAAATGAGAAGGAGGAGTGTATAAACAAAGACCAATGCCTTAGGCAGCCGAGACGGCTGGCGTCTGGGCTATGTTAAGCCCAACGACCCAGGTTCATGACCTAGGGCTGGAGGAATAAACTAAATAAAAAATTGAAAAAATACTTCTCTCCTTCTTTCCTTCCTTCCTTCCTTCCTTCTTTCCTTCCTTCCTTCCTCCCTCCTTCCCTCCAGTCCCTCCTTCCTTCCCCTTCCTCACTCTTTCCTTATGACCCAAGCCTCCCCAGAATCCCCTTTGTACCTCCACATATTCTTGATTTTGGTCATAGAATGTTGCACATGAGCTTACATTTTCTTGATTATATCTTATGCCTCTCTTTCTAATACATTCTTCTGTAAACTCTACTTCCTGGGAGCTGAGGGACTGGATCCTCTCTCCACCTAGTTTTCATGTGTAGCCACCAAATCAATGTTGATCAGTGCAAAAGCTCAGTCAGTTCCTCTTTTCCCAAAACAATACGGCCTGTTTTCAACTTTTTATGGTCACCCTCCCCTGATACAGAGAAATATTATTCAGAGCTAGAACCACATGGTACTTAATAAGGAAACAAAAATGGAATCGCCATTTGTGTCAAGACAGATGACAAGTAAATCTTTAATTGTTTAAGCTTCCTCTCACTTTAATCGGATTATTTCCAGGATGCTGAATGGCTGGCTGACCATGAACTATTGGAGATGGCTTCTTCTTATGGTGGAAAGATGTCTATAAGTAGGCAAGCAGGCAGGAAGAGAGAGGAGGAAGAAGAGTTTTAATTTTATTTATTTTTGTTTTAGTTGTATGTCTTGGTTGTCCATCCCTCCTCCCACCTGGGACACGAATCAGGTCCTTGGGATGCATGTGGACTGTACTCGGTCCAGAGGCGGTGGACCAAACCACTGCTCCACCAGGGTGTTCCTGTCTTGCGCTTGGTTTTCTAGATAAGGTTTCCCTTTCATGCATGTTCTGTATATTCTGTTATTCTGTTTGTAAAGACTTAGCTCAGCACTTAGCTCATAGTAGGTGCTTAATAAATTGCAACAGAAACGACGAGAGAACATCTGTGAAGGGATGCCCTTGCTAATTGTTATAAAAAAAACAAACTCGCTGCCATTTCATCTTCTATGGGGCCACTGAGTGGTCACTAGGATTAGTGCAACCCAAGGCAAACATCAGTAAGAACAGATTAGATATTAATTGAACACTAATTAAGTATAACGATATCATACAAAAGTCTGTTAAGACTTTTTGGGTATTTGTGTTAGGAGAGGACCTGGATGGAGTCAATTGTATTACCTGTTAAATATTAAGATATTTATGCCAATGAGTTCTTTTTAAACTAATAGAAAGATATAACATATTTTTACATATTGTGCTTTGTAAATGATCGCTTAGCATACTCATTTCAGAAGTAGAAAAGTCATGGCACATGGTGACCTTTAAAAATGCATAGCTAATTGAATCCCTGGTAGATTTAATTATACCAACATAACACAAGAGGGCAGCTGTGTACTGTTTCTGAATAACTTTTGCTATACTTTATTAGGCTAAAATGGAATATGTGAATAATCTGTATGACAGGAAATTCTCTTTCATAAACTTCCTATTGAATAGATGTAATAAAATTATTTTATTTAGAGGCAAGTTAATTCTTTACACTACTAAAATCCTTATTGACAAATCAAAGTTGACAAGAAATGATCCCATGAACACCCCACTGCTTAGACACACTTTGTGCACTTACACAGAACTTCTGGTGATGTCTTGAGGATCATTTGACTGATGTGCTTGTAGATAGGGGATGGAGGAAGGTACTCATAAATCGAGGGATGTTCTCGTGTCTATGGGAAACTCCTATGTTAGAATGAAATGTGCATTGGAGTTTAGCAGTCCTGGGGGTGAAGTAGAGTGTCTCAACTTCTGTGTTGTCACAAATATATTCTAGAAGTTGGTTTACTTCTGGTACCTTTGGATGTTAGCCTTTGAACTTATAGTAGGTAAATATCCTGTATGGTACCTGGTGTTTACAGCCAGAGTAGTCATGTGACCTCTTTGAGTAGGTCCCCTCCTGGCACTGGGCTAATGAATCTCGAAACAAGAGATCCTGATGACACCTAGCAGACTTCAGTGTCAGGGTTTGTGGAGTCAGTTGCATGAGGACAGTGGAGAACAGAACCTGTGTCAGCACAGACAGGAAAGGGAGATGCGGTGGGTCTCCTGTGCTTTGGCCAAGATGGCACAGGGTTTGAAAGGACACATCTCCTTTGTGAAAAGGGCAGCTGCACAATGCGCAGAGCCTTCCCAGCATGGATGTAGAGAGACCATTGTTACTAAATCATTTCAATCGTTTATTATTTACATGTGGCAAGGTCCCTCTCATGGTGGGTGCAAATAAGCCACACAAGGTCTTGTGATAGGAAGTGAATTGGTCATGGAGGAAGTGGATGAGGAGGGATATGGCTTTCGTTTACTAGCTATGAGACAATGTGTGTTGCCAGCGAGCAGACACTTTGGCCCTGGGGTCAGTAGCGTGTGCTGTAGTACGCTCTGGTTTGGTAAATTCATAGTGATAGCAACAGAGCCTGGGAGAAGATGCCTGAGCCAAGGGTGTAGTATGTGTGACTTCACCACAAGAAAGCCCAGTGGAAGCAATATCAGCAACAAGGGCAGGACAAGCCAGATGATGGAGTGGCATCCAGAAACCCAAGACCTGGCTGTGGGAGCATTCATGCACACAGAAGAAGATTTTCACCTCAGTTCCAATTCAAGATTTAGGAGCAACGTATAAGTCCAGAAGTTCCTGCTGAATATTCAAAATAAGCAGGCTATTCCAAAGGGGGAAAGTGCATGGGGTGTTCAGTGAGAGGGAAGAGGCAGGTGACAAAGATGTGAAATGGAGAAACCAGGAAATGTCACTGATCAGACATTGGACAACATTTTGTTTTCTGTGCTAGTTTAAAACATTTTCTTGGTAAGAAGACCATCCTCACAGCTGCTGTTTCTCTCAGGAGTCTCCAAATTCTAGCAGAATAGAATAATCTATATTGTAAAGGAATTACAGCCCCGAATGACTGGAAATAGTGAGAAAGCTTTGATTCAATCCATGAGTTCATGTCTTCAGGTGCAGCCAACTTTCCTCCTAGGGTGCCAGAGGAATTTCAATATGTAATCAGGGAGTCACCAGTGGTAATCTTTAAAAAGTCAGAAAATTGATGACAAGTAAATGTCACAAGTTTTGAAAAGGGTGGACTCCAGAAACTACAGACTAATAAATTTGGTCAAAGTTTGGTCAAATTGTAGAGTGAATTTTAAGCAGATGTCTTATGAGCACTGTGAAAGGAATGTGTTGACCACTAGAAGACATGGAATCCGTAGGGATACATCATGCCAAGCTAACCTCATCTTTTTGTGTGAAAGCATTTTACTGATCTGGAAGGTTAGGAAGAGTGACACAGCTTTAGTGTTTTTTTTTGTTTTGTTTTGTTTTTTCAGTTTTCAGGAAAACATTTGGCAAAATATGTCAAGATATCATCCTGGGTCATATGCAGAATATATGTCCTATGAAAGTACTCTCAGAGGACAGGGAGTTTGAAAATTCTGTGCTCAAAATAGAAGAAGAAAAAAATTCATTACACAATTTGGTGAGTGCCCCACATTGCTCCTTGAAGATTTTTTTAGCATACTTATAAAGACAGGAAAGAAGAGAACTGAAATTACGACAGACCACCATATTAGTGCTAAGTGCCAGGGGCAGATTTTTACTAAGTTCAAGGTTGATGGAAATTAGTCATTTGTAAATAATAGCCTAAATGTAGGTAGAAAGGCCCATTCCTTCTTCTCCACAATTAGTCTCTGGTTTAGAAATGGATATTTTTCACAAATTAGGAAATTAAACATTTGCCCTTCAGTCTGGTAACAAAGACTCCCATCACAAAAGCAATGCAATCTAATAATATTTCTAGCAATAAATAGATGGACTTATAAGTGAAATTACTGAATTTTTCTGAACGATATAAAATATGACTAAATGGAGAACCCTAGTCCTGAATGAGTAAACATCGTAGATGTGAATTCTTCCATAATTAATTATACAATTAATACATCCTAAACAAAATCATGAAAAATTATTTTTTAGACTTGACAACAAATTTCTGAGAACATTTAGAAAAATATGAGGTAAGAATGTTTAAGTAAACTGTCTCCTTAGTGTGTTTTGGAAGTGAGTGTATGATAAAAGTTTAAGCATTTTAAACTAGTGAAGGATAGACAGATGAATTAACAAAAATAATTTAAAAAATAGTTCCTACATGAAAAAAATCAGGTTAGAGTCCTTTTTATTTCATAAATCAAATAAATTTCCAAATCAAATGTAAAAGTCTAAGCTATTAAAAGTAAGAAAGTATAGATGAGTATTTGATAATATTGGAATAAAGAAGGATTGGCAAGCACACTACAAAGGTAAGACATACACAGTTTTGCCATGGGAAAACCCTGCATAGAAAAAGAGCTATTGATTTGCATGTAATATTTATTTTAAGGCTTTTTAAAAAAGCATTTAATTTTGAAGTGAAAAGTCACATTCATTTGTAAAAAATAATACTGAGATTTAGGCGCACCCCAGTGGAGCAGCAGTTAGCTCTGTCACCTCTGAAGGACGCAGGCCACACACTCCTGGGTTCTACTCCTGATCTGGGGGTGGTGTGGTGGAACAACCAGTGTGAACAACTAAAGTGGAAGTAAAACAAAGTGCTTCTTCCTCCTCTCTCTTCCTGCCTGCCTGCCTACTCACCTTCATTCCTGCCTGAACCTTTCCTTTAAAAAAAATACATGAAAAGAAAGAATACAGAGACTTAATGTACACTTTGCTCAGTATTCCCCAAAGCAAACACCTTGCAAAACCATTGTAAAATAGCCCAGCTAAGAGTTTGACTTTGATGAAGTCAAGATATAACATTTCTGTCAACACAAGGATTTGTTATGTTGCCTGTTTATAGCTACATCTGATTCTTTTCTGCCCTGATTTTCCACCTTTTAACTCCCAATAACCACAAATGCTTTCTCCATTTCCATAATTTTATAATTTCAAGATAAGATATAAATGGAATCACATGGTATGTGTGGCCTTTTGGGGTTGGCTATTCATCTAAATTGTATGCATTTGTAGTTCATGCCTGATACTGCTGAGAAGCATTCGAAGGAGTATGGATGTACTGAAGTTTGCTTAACTTTTCATCCAGCGAAGGGCCTCTGGGTGGTTGCCAGGTCTTCACAGTTATAAATAAAGCTGCTATGAACATTTGTATAGAGATTTTCATGCAATATAATAAGTTTTCATTTGTTCCTGGGTTAAGTGCCCCCAAATAAGATCGTTTAGTGGTGTTGCAGGGTTAGTTTTTAAGACATTGCCAAATGGTTTTCCAGAGTGGCTGTGCCATTTTACATTCCCACCAGCAAGGTATGAATGGCCTAGTTTTTTTTCATCCTTACCAGTATTTATGTTGTCACTACTTTTTTAAGAATTCATTTTAATAGTTGTGTAGTGACGATTTCATTGTAGTTTGAACATGCATCTTCCTAGGACTAATGATGTTGAACATGATTTCAGTGACTTATTTGGAATTCTTTATGTTCTTTTATGAAGTGTCTGTGCATATTTTCATTCATTTTTAATTGGATTGTTGATTTTTAAACATTTTCTAGTTTAAATATACATATATATATATATATATGTATGTATACAGTCTAGGTACTTGTCTTTTGTCTGAATTATGGTTTGCAAATATTTTCTCCAAGTTGGTAACTAGGATTTTTTTTATCCTCTTAGATCTCTCAAAGAACAAAAAGCTTTTCATCTTGATGCAGTTCAATTTATCAATTTTTTATTTTAATCATTGTGGTTTTGGTGTCAACTCTAAGAATTCTGTCTAGCCTACCATCTTGAGGATTTTCTCCTATTTTTTCCTGAATGTTTCATGTTTTAGAGTTTTATATTTTATACTTGTCTATTGGTCATGTTGAGTTGATTTTTATAGAAGGTATGAAGTTTCTTATTTTACTTATTGATGTCCTGCTGTTCCATTTGTTGAAAAGGCTAGTCTTCCTCTATTACAATGCATTTACACCATTGTAAAAATCGGTTGGACATATTTGTGTGGTTCTATTTATGACTTATTGATCTTGTTCCATTTATCTGTGTGTCTATCCTTTTACTAATACCAGTCTTGATTACTGTAGTTATATGATCAATCCTGAAATCCCACTGTATTATTATTTTTCAAAATTGTTTCTTATTCTAGTTTCCCTGCCTTTCCATATATATTTTAGAAAAATCTTGTCTCTATCTACAAAATAATTTTGCTAGGAACTTGATAAGCATTATGTAAAACTTATATATCACTTTTAGGAGAACTGACATCTTTACTGCATTGTCTTCCAATACACAAATATGGAATAGTTCTCCATTTATTTAGATATCATTATTTTGATTTGTTATATTAATCTTTGTGTCTTTTAGACTGGAAGTCCTGAACATGTTTTATTAGATCTAATTATTTCAAGATTTTTATTTTTGTAATTTTAAATAGTATCATAATTCTAACTGATGTATACATATTCATTGCTAGTATATTGAAATACACTGATTTTTTTACATTTATCTTATATCCTGAGACCTTACTAAAATCATTAATTAGTTCTATGAGGTTTTTTTTGTAGATTCTTTAGGATTTCCTATATGCACAATCATGTCATCTACAAATAGAGATAAATTTATATCATTTTTCCCCAGTCTTCTTAGTTTTTTATTTCCTTGTTTTGCCTTCTTGTATTGGCTAGAACTTCTACCACTATGTTGAGTAAGAATAGACACTCTTGCCTTACTTGTTCACGATCGTATAGGGAAAAGCATTTGTTATTTCCTTTTAAGTAACATGCATATAGAGAGAGTAGAATCTAATTAGTAGGCAATGGCAATACCTAGATGTTCTAGGCTGATGGCAGTGGCATGAGAAATATGAGAGGAAGGTGACATATTTCAGTTGACAGTAAACATACTATAAACCAAGGAGATGATACAATTGAAAATCTGACATTTTATATAAATGTGATCCATTTTATTACGGGGATTTAGAGAGGAATAAAATGGGCTTTGGTATAAAAATGTTCAATTTAGTTAGTAGGTATAGTACATTTTAGACATGACTCTAGGAAAGTTACTTAACATATTTAAATAATTATTGAACCTCAATTTCTCCATTTGTGCAATGAGTTTAAAAATACCTGCTTTATGGAGCTGTTTCAAGCTGTTAGAAACTTATGATTGTTTCTAAACATCTGTTTTTTACACTTTTCAAGTAAAATAAATTTTGGTGGAGCTGATGACCATCAAACAAATGAATAAATTTCCCAGGCACGTTCATGTGACAAAGTTCTGATCAATGGGATCTAAGATCTGTGTGACAGTGCCTGAGAGCCTCAACAAAATGAGAGCTGGCACCTTCTCTTTTGCCACTCTCTCTTTTTGCTTCTTTTTCTCTTCTTTGCCATCTGGAAGGCAATGCTTTCTCTGACCATGAAGATGCGGCTACCTGCTAGAGATAGCAGAATCATGACTTGGAAGGTGCTTGATTCATAAAAAAACCAAGAAGACACTCAGACCTGAATTTTGCTTTTACGTTTTGTTGCTTACTTTTCTCCAAGAGAGAAATCAACAGAGAAATACTTTCTCTCTTACTGGAAGCCTAACCTTGTCCTACTTGTTATATAAAGATTAGAAGATGCAATATATATGAAATGCTCAGAGCATTGTAAGCCATTACTAAATGTCTTCCAACCCTCTCTCATTAAAAAAATCCCTTAAAATTCTGCCTTACAGTAATGGAGAATTAAATTGTATTCTTAAATTTTTGCTTTTCTTAGACTCTGGCAAACTGGAATATATCCAGGAGAAAATGCTCAAAGTAGTGAGCAGGCCTGGAAACCATATTATACAGAGAATAGTTATACGAGTTGTGTTGCATTTTCTAATTTTAAAATAAGTGTGTCTTTGATGAAGGGCTTGGGGATCTCAATCTACAGGGATCCTGTTGTTCCATCTATTCCAATGGAGCTGGAACTGAATTATCTCCAACACTGATGGAGGCCAGAGCTGATGTTTTCACCAAAGGAAACCAGAAGACTTGAGAAGGAACTGGGTATTCATCTACATGACTACAGACTGTATGAGGAGTTGGGCAATGCAAACATGTAGAGAGAGGCCCTGCCCTCTTGTTGGAACATCAAGAGCTCTTAAACTCCAAAGAGACAAATGGTTTTCGCAGTGTCTTCTAGGGAGTCATGGGGGCCCTGTCTGTGAAGGTGTTTCAGGGGCTGCAGCAGAGGGTTGGGAGAGATGGAGTAAGTGTGTCAGGACCCGTGTCTGCTTATTCTGTGAGGTTCTGGGTGATTCAACTTTTGAAAAAGAATTATGTAGCACCTTTGCACAGGTCCATCATTGTGCTTGTCACGCTACAGCCTTTTGTCCATGTGTCTCCTTGTCTGTCCTCCCTGGCTATAATAGCATTCAGCTAGTATGGTGTTTTGTTTTTTAACACTATTCCAGCAGTAACATAAAACTCAAAGAGATGTTTCTTGACTAGTTAAATTCATTCTCCAATCCACCAGCCCTTTTCATAAAGCTTAAATATCCTCTATCTTCAGAGACATTTGCTCACTGCTAGAGTCACTGATATAAATACAACAAAAATTGCTATTCTCAGTGTTCTAGGTGGTCTCTAGTTGGTTAGTATACAGCTGTCTTATTTTGCAGATAGGCAGCCAAGTTAGATAAATTTCCCAGAAAGAGGGGCTGGATGCTTGGGCACTTTTTTCTACTTTCTCCCCAACTTGCTATGCTTGAACAAGCCTCCTAATGTTTGTGACTTACTTTCCAGACTTAGTTGTACCCAACCTCACAATAACCAGCAAGGGCACATTTGGGTAGCCATGCAGAATATTATGGGAGGGAAGCAGGAAGGCTAAAGATAAACATATATAGGTGTTAAAGGGAGATTTCTTCCCTCTCTGATCTGATGTGGAGGAAGTCCCATGTGGAGGAACCCATTGGAAGACCACTTCTAGTCTTTCTTTGCCTCTCTGCAAGGAGGAGAGCCTTCTCTCTCTTAGAGAAGCAACAGAGCATGCTCAATCCAACTTCTTTTGAGTCTGTCTTCCTACAAGGGGTGTGAATTCTGGTTTGCCCATCTTCCAGCATCCACTCTAAAATGCTGCCTGTGGGAGAGGACTGGGGGCACTTAGTCCTGCCCATGACTGCTGGACACTATTGATTAAACTTTGTCAACTGCCGCAACCCCCACCTCCGCCATTTGTATGTTGAAAACTTAATCCCTATTGTGCTGGAATTTGGGGATTAGGGCTTTGGGAAGAAATTAAATTAAATTAGTTCATGCAGGTTGAGTCTTCATGGTGGGATTAAAGTTCTTGGGGATTGGGGGGAAGGAAGAAACACAAGATCTATCTTCTGAGTGTCATGAAGGACATGACCAGGAAAAGTCTTCACCAAGAACTGATCATGTTGGCTCGCTAATCTCAGATTTACAGCCTCCAAAGCCATGAGAAGTAAATGTCTGTTCTCTAAGACATTAGAGATACTTTAGAATACCAACTCTGTGGTATTCTGTAATAGCAATCCAAGCTGAGGAAGACAGTAGATAAGTATGTCTGATGGAAGGACAAATTTACATTGAATTTACTATTCTTTAATCACACTACCCCATCACCTTAGCAGTAATAAAGACTATATCTGATTTCAATCTACTTGAATTTCAAGTACATTTCAAAAGAAGGAAAGACAGGAGTATTACGTATAGACACTCTAAACAACAAAAAAGCCCAGCTTTGTAAGGAGATGTTGGTATGGTCAAAATCACTTCCATTTGGAATTACTGAGGTCCCATTCCTCATCCAGGTTCTAATGCTCATTGTCTCTGTTGTCTTGGCTACTCCCATGGCATTTCTGGCCCTCAATTTCTTCAACTTGAAAATTCAAGTGTTAAATTAGCTGACCATTTACCCTTTCTAGCTCTAAAAGCTTATGACTCCATAACTGTAATCCACCCAAAGCAGGCTTCAAATGGAGTCTTTTCTCTCTTGGAAACTGGCAGGGAATTGTAGTCAACTGTTCAATATCCATTACTCTTTCTTTAGTAAGAAATTCAGTTTTTTACTGGCCGGGAACTAAAAGATAACTATTGGCTTCTCTTAAAAGTATGAAATTTTGTATAAACCATCTGGGAAGCTTCTGAATAGGAAGACGTTAGGTCCTCTTTTGTCCCTTTTCCATCCTCCTCCTTCCTCAAAGTATAGAAATACTGGCTGGGGTCCCAGGATCCATCCAGTACCAAGAAACCATATTAACATTGAAAACAAAGGTTGGTAGAAAGAAGGACTCCAGGCTGCTGATGACATAGAACGGCAACTTAAACCTTAAACTGCTTGCCCTTAGATATCTTTTATGTGAAAAAAGAAATTATTGTTATTTCTGGTCTTTGTTGCCAGTAGTTGAATGAAATTTCTATATAATACAGCTTACTTGGCTTTCTCTTGTAAAGGATAAGTCCTTCAATATGATGGAGAGTCTCAGCTTGCAGAATGGTAGTATCTACATAGCTTATCCCTAGAAAAAAAGGGTTCCATTCCTGTCCAGAAATCTATGACCTGAGAGGTGAGAGAAAATTAAATCAATTCTTCTTGGTTTTTGTGTGCTGGTGACATTGTAGAACTGGACAGTCTTTGTTCCGTTGACCCTGGCCATCAGTTAAATATTCCAACCAGTTCAGTCTGAATGCTTTTTCAGACATCTCTAATAGTTAACAACTGTGGATCCGAACAAAACCTGTTGGCCAAAAATTCTTTCAGGCTGACAAAATGTACTGGTTCCTGCCAAACATGAAATAACACTTAGTCATTTTAAATGAACACTATAAAGCTTTTTGCAGTCAGTACTTCGTGTGTTTTGCACCCTTCGGAAGTGAGTAATGACAGGAAAATAGATATTCAGTTAAATCAAACAAGTGTCATTCCTCTTTAACCATCTTAAGATGCTTTTACAAAGCTCCTGGGTATAATAAAGGTCAGGGCTATTTTCTCCCACATTGCTCTTGATGGTACCTGTGGCATTGTGGACAGAAATGTGGAATTGGAATTGGAAGGCCTGGATTTGAACTTCAGTTTTCTAAGTAGCTCCATGATGCTGGACAAGTCTTTTAGCTTCTGAGCCCATTTCCTTCACTGCAGAAGTGGTGTGTTAATATTCGGTTCACAAAGCTACTGTCAGAACATAATAAAATAGAAGTGACATACCTGGCATAGAGCCCAATGGAGATGAAGTTGCTATTTAATAAACATTCTATTGAATCTAAGTCTTATGTCACTGAATTTGGTATCTGTAAGCTAGAAGCTAGAATTCATCCTAGGGATCTTGAAGTATTGATTGGGCAAGTTAAAGTACAGGCAGACTTCACCAAGATTTTCATGTTCAAATAAATGAAACTCTCTTGCTTTTGGTGGGGAAATGAAGTAACAGATAGTGTTTGGGTGATGTGACCCAGTAGGGCTCTGGGGGTGACTTGCTGACAGCTCCAATTGGGTGTGGGTGGCTAATAGTGTGAAGAACAGGATTGGAATTAAACATAAAGTTTGACAAGTTTAATAACTAGCAAGAGAGTGTAATTCATTCAGGAAGGGAAAGCCAGAGTCTTTGCTGCCCTATGTGGGAGGGCTGGCTCTATGTCAACAAGGGGAGGAGAAGGCATGGGTGGAAGGGGAAGCTGGGTGTGGGGGTGCAGAGGGCAGGAATAGAATTTGATGGTAGCAGCTCTGTAGGGTGGCGTCAGTGCCCAATGAACAGTGGGAACTCAAAAAATGAGACCTCTTGCTTTCAGCATAGGTGACAGCCCTGCTCCTGCATGGAAATTTCTGGCTCCTGCATGGAAATTTCTGTGGAAAGCATGAACATGTTCCAGATGAAGACAGAAGTTCAACAAAATTAATAAGGCCTTACATCACTGCACAGTTTTTACAGGGATGGGAACCCCAGCAGCCACCAAAGAGCAAGAAACTCTATTAACAATGGAAGCCACATTCAGGAGTCGGTAGAAAGACAGAAGGACCATGGAGTCTCATTTGCTCCTTAAAGCAACTCTCGTGTACAGCCAGAACAGGTTGTCTTGTCACCCTGTTAAAGGGTGAGTAAATTGTGGGAAAGACACTAAATTGTAGTCTCTTTGGAACTGAGTTGAGAATCCATTAGGACCTTGTGTCTATGACAGAATGAAGAAACTACAGCAAGGGGCTTCTTACCTAGCTGGCACTCATAACATGGCCATTGCTGACACTGCCGAGGACAGGGAGTGGGCCTGGACTTCTTCATTCGTGCTCTCTATTTGTGGGAGAAGTGGGCCAGCTGCTTTTCATCTTTCCCAGGGACAAAACAAGAGGAAATGGGTTTCGGCTGCGTGTGGAATCTGTGCATTCTGAAATGAGCTTTCTCAAAAAAATAAATAAAATAAAGTAAGCCTCAGGATGCAAGCTCTCAGAAATCAGTCAATAAAATAATTAAATTAATGGCAGCAATAACATATTTGAATAAAAACTAACACAATCTGTCCTGTGGAAACAACATATTTTCATCATGCTCCACTCATTGAGGAAATGTTTTAAAGTAGGGCATTCTTATCCATCCTCAGTTTCCTCTGCCTACCTCCCCCACCTCCTAATGAATATCAAAGGACTTGCCTCCTTTGTATCAATTCCCTGTCTTTGGGGAAAGACTGTGTATCTAGGGAAGCCATTAAAGAGAGGCAGGTATTCCTCTGAAGGTGATGATTCATTCACAGCCAGACCTGTGGCCATAATTAATACCTGTGATCTCCAGGTGCTGACACCCAGTTGGGAACCTCAAGCAGCAAGCTCAAGGTCCAGGGATCCTAATTCAATAATTTATTTTGTACTCACACTGTCTTTGCTTTTTCTCAGACCACTAGTCTCTGGGCACCGTAGCCCTCTGTGGTCCTTCTCTCCCTGCCTTCGCGAGTTTGCTCGGTTTCCCTACTGCTCTCCTAGACCCACAGGCTCATCAAGTTCATGCTTCACAAAAGTGAATTCCCCCAAAAGGGGAGCTGGTTCAGATTCAGAATCTGTAGGTCTGGCTGGGTCCTGAGACTCAGCATTTCTGGCAGGCTCCTAAGTGCTGCAGCAGCAACAGATCTAGGAGCCACACTTTTGAGTTGCAGAGATGATCTGTGGTCCTCCTGCTTGAAAAGAGCCTATTTTCTTGGCCCTGCATCTTTCTGGCCAGTTCAGAGGACACAATGCCAAGGCTCTTGTGTGACCGGAGTAAGGGGACACAGTTAGACAAAATCAGAGCAACAGAAATCTTCTGATATTTTCTGGGTGCTGAAAGGAAATGGAGGAACATCCCCATCTTTGGAAACTTTCAAAATTCCGTCTGTCACCTGCAGGTTGGGGTCAGTGCTGACCTTGGGCTCATGTAGAGATGAAGTCAGGACAGAAAGTGCAATTTGGAGTCTCTGAGACTTTACCATGCAGAACTCCGAGAGGAATGGTGGATGGGACCGCATTCCCAGGTACTGAATCCCTGTTTTGTCCTCTTCAGCTTTTTTATTTATTTATTTATTTATTTTTGAGCCATTTGCCAAACATTCTAAGTCATAGGTACATCTTTAAAAACAGTTTTGAATATTCAAAGCAAAACTCCAGCAGGGGGTACCTTCCACATACACTAGTTTTCATCATTATAATGATTTTTCTGTGCTCTGTGCAATGAGCCAAGAGAGTCTTCAAAGGCCTTTTACCAAAAATGCATTTTCCCTCTGAAATATTCATTTAAGTAATTCGGCTACCTACCCCAGGCTCATGATAAATTATTTAGATAATTACTTTAATTCTCTGCTTCATTTTGCTAATGTAGATCTGGTCTTTGTTTATGGATTTATTGCCAGTCTCATATTTTTTGGGGAACAAGAATTACTAAAGGGTTGATTGTTTCATTGAGGTTTACTGCGGAGGCATTAGATATAACTACATGTCCTCATCTACAATTACAATCTCTTTTTGTGAGTCTGAACATTACCTGCAACAGAGACAGTTTTCATATGGGAATAGGTGGTGAGGGAAAGAAACCTCTAAAATCACTGAGTCAAAATTACTGTCTGAAGGTCTATTCTTGCTATGACCTATCACATTTTGATAAGATTGCTACATTTCATTTTTTGCAAAAATCATGTTATGCATACATACATTTTCCAATAACTTGGTAAGCACAATATATAGGGAATGGTTTCTTCAGGTGACCTGATGCCTAAAAGATGCTTACTACATACCGCCCGTCTCCACTGGGGACGTTAGGGTACGGGACTCACTCATCGTCACTCTGCTCTCGGGTAATTTGATGTGATTATAGCTGGAGAAAATTGGGTTGGTAGTGAGGAGAGGAGAAGGCGCAAAGATCAGCACCACGGGTACCAGACTGGATGCCATGCCTCCATGATCAGGGATGGAGATAAAATGAGCTCACCTTAGAAAACTCCTAGTGGCATCTTAGGTGCTTCAGTGAGAGAAATAAATACAACTGAAGCTCAAGAACATCCAAAGTCAAAACATACAGAAGATGTATGCACAAAGGAAAATAAAGACTCCAATACACTTTAAAATCTGTTTAGGGACCCTGAATAAGGCTGGAGCACACACATGTATCTGGATTTTATCTTATCACAAAACAGCAAAGTGAGCAGTGGGCAGTGAGCCAGCTTTATGTCCTGAAACACACCAGCCAGGATTTCTGCACAGGAAGGGGGAGGACCATCTAAGCCCTTAAGCTCAAAATTATTTAAATAGCCACTTGAAAAAAAATAAACAGAGATTTTCCATTATTCTGTTTCTCATTAAAGCCATCCAGCATCCTGTCGTCACACCAGTACCCTTATAATGTTCTGTTTTGAAGGTCTCAGTATCATTCTTTGGACTATTTATTACTGAGTCTAACAACCAGTGCCTGAAATTTTTCTTTTCCCTTTATCGCTTCCACCCTGTGGGTATTGCAACACTCTGGCTGGTGAAGCTGAACTTTTCCAGGTTTGTGGAATTTCTTGTACTAAGAGGGCAAACAGACATTTGGCCTCTAAAATATTCCAGAATGCCATAATATTTTCTAGATGCTTGGCCCAGATAGGAATCTTTCAGAAGTATTCCAAGGTGACCCCATTATCTAAATTATTTAGTTCGAACAATACTTCATACAGTGTCATGATGAACATTTTTCTCCTTATTTAAAGTTATTGATGAACTGAAGATCTTTTCATGCATCTGAAAAAGAGTGGTTGCTTATTTGTAATTCTTTCTGCTACCCTTGCCAAAGCAGCTGTTGCTTTGGAATCTGATAGTTATGTTGTATTTTGAGAACAACTTTGCCTCTAGGCCTCATAGTCTACCTTCCAGCTTTTGCTTCCATTCACTCAATTGCATAATCCAGAGAACCAGACACCATTCTTGACTGTTCCTCACTTTTTCCTTGCATCTAATAAGCCACAGAGAGAACTTAGTCATTTCTTTCCCTTTCCACGTCTAAGTTATGTCATTTCTCTTTGCTGGAAGTTTTAGATGGAAGCCAGTCTTCTTAGGGTCTGACTGGATCTATTAGCTTTTCTTTTTTTAAATTTTATTGAAGGAACATTGCATCTCAATATTACATAGGCTTAAAATGTGCATCATTCCAAATAAACTCTGTATATACTAGACTAAGTTCATGACCAACAGTCCAATTCTATCCTTCAAGAAATGATAGACCCATTTGATCCAATTTTGTTCCAACTCTTGTCCCTCGGTTCTGTGCTTCCGTACTACTAAGCAACTCTTGGGATCTCAAACATTTATTTCTCTTGTTTTCGGCCTTCAAATCTCTTGTTCAGTTTGCTTAGAAATTGCTCTCCTTCCCTTGGCTCGCTTGTGTAATTTGTACAGTCCTTTAGGTCTTGCTTTCCATGACTCTTTCACTTCGAGACCTTTCCTTTCACACCGACACACCTATGTCACACAACTGGAGCAAGTGGCAGAGCTCTGCTGCAGGCATGTCTGACCCTGAAGTCCTTGTGTCACCATGGTGTCATTCTGCCTCTGCAATTTGGTCTTGGTCATCTATGGATCTTGCCCATGGAAGACAGAAAAATTTTTACTTCTCTAAATTCTGGCAGGGTTTTCTTCTCTTATTGTCTTCTACATCACTAGCCACGCTATCTTTTATTCAAATAGGATTTAATGCAATTCTTCTATTCTTTCTTCTGCTTCCCCTGACTCATGGTAACATATCTGGAAAGGTTGGATTTTAAAGAATTTCCCTTTTCTCCACAAATCAAAACAGCAGTAATCAAACTCTCAATGTTGTGATACTTGAGCTCTTCATGATTCAACCTTGCTTTATGAATGTTAATATTATACCGTATGTCTCCACTTAATATCATTAATAGGTAATTGGAAAGTGTGACTTTAAGTGAAACAATGTATAATGAAACCAGTTTTACCATCGGCTCATTGATATAAACAGGAGTTAAGTTCTTACAGCTTCTTTCTGATCACAAAACAATCACCAAACTTCTAAATAAAGACCTGAAACACTTTTCCATGAAAATTATTTGTATTCATTCATCCATTATTCATTTTCCAACTCACTTATTCCAATATAAGCTCTTGGGTGAATGGAGATTATCCTGGCAGCTCAGGGTACAAGGCATGACTCAACCCTAAACAGAATGCCCTTCCATTGCAAGTCACACTCATGTACACACACTCTCACATACACAGACATTCACACACTCACATCCATGCATACTCACACACTCACATCCACACATTCTCATGTTTTCATACATACACATACACGCCTACACACTAATATATATGCACACACACACACAAACGCTAACTAGAAAAACTGAGACACCCTGCTAACCTGATGCATACATCTTGGGAATATGAGAGGAGATGGAGTACCCAGAAAAATTCATGCAGACATGGAGCGTACACCCAATTTTATCTTTTATCGCTACTCATAATTTTGACAAAATGAACATTTCCTATGGCTGTGCTTGGCATTGTATCATCATTGAATATCAGAGTTGAAAGGAGACAGATCACCTAACGAGGAGATCAAGAAATCAAAATTACAGACCTATATTCTTCATGAATATAAATGCAAAAATCTTTAACAGGTGTTAGCAAATAGAATCCAGCAACATATATAAAGATAATGCATTATGTTTTGAGGCTGAGTTATGTCATATGTTGAAGTCCGAATCCCTTAAAATCTCAGAGTATATTTGGAGACAGGGTCTTTTAAGAGGTTAACTGAGTTGCAATGAGGTCATTAGAAGGGCACTAATCCAATGTAATGGGTGTCCTAATAAGATGAGATTTGGACACAGACAATACAGAAGGAAGACTTTGTGAGGACACAAGGAGAATATGCTAAGGAGAGAAGTCAGGGACAGACCTTTCTCTCACTGCCTCAGAAGAAATCATAACAGCTTGACATCTTGGTCTGGATCTTTTAGTTTCCTTAGCTGTGAAGACATACATTTCTGCTATGGAAACAACCTAGACCATGATGCTTTGTTACAGCTGTCCTGCCAAATCAAGGCACTTCATGAGCAAGAGTAAACAGAAGGAAAGAAAAAAATCATCTGATGATTTCAAAATAGAGCATTTGAAAAATTTAAACCCTAGTATAATGAACACTGCCAGAAAAACTAGAAATAAAAGGAAATGTTCTCACTTTGGAAAAGGTCACCTACAAAAAAGGGACACTTGAATGCTTTCTGCTAAGAACATGGAACAGGACAAGAACGCCCACTCTCATCACTTCTGTCCTCCATCATATTGAAGGTCATAGTGCAATAAAGTAAGAAAAAGAAATTAAAGGTATATATATTACAAAGGAAGACATGAAACTGTCTATTTGCAGATGGCATGTTCATGTGTGTCAAAAACCTTCAGGAAGATGTAAAATAAAAACTAGAATTAACAAATTCTTAGGATACAAGTTTAATATAAAATCAAATATATTTCTATGAATAACAAATAATTGGAAAACAAAAAAAAATTTGCAACAGTATACATTTTAAAATTCTTAGGGATGCAGTTAGCAAATTATGTGCAAGATCACCTTACTGAAAGGTATGAAATGTTTCTGTTCATTGATTGGCAAACTCAATATTGCTTAGGCGGCGATTCTTAATTTCATCTATAAATGCAGCACATGCAAAATATAGCATTTCTGGGCCATATTTGACAAGTTGATTCTAAAATTTATAAGTAAACACAAAGGACCTAGAATAAACAAAGCAATCGTGCAAAATAATAAAGTAGAAGGATCTATACTACTTTAATTTTGAGATTCTAAAATTATGATAATGAAGATAATATGATTAATACATTGTATAGATGATGAAATGGCATAGAGTCCAGAAACAGCCCTACAATTATGTGGCCAATTGATTTTGACTAAAATGCCAATCCATTTCAATAGGCAATAGGTACTGGCACAAATAGAACAATTGGATAAATTGATGAGAAAATTGAAGAAGGTGACAACACAGCCCAGATAAGTTAATAAGTTGCCCCAAATCACATAGATGAGCCATGATGCCTAATTTGGTGGTGTGTAGTAGATTCTACTGCCCACAATACTTTCTTTGATAGCAGTTTGGTACATTTGCCATGAGCTTAAGATAAAACATAACCTGAAGGTATGTGGCTAGCTGCTTTCCCCAATATGTTTCTAATATCTATTTCGTTACAAAGGAGTATTGATTTTTAACAATAGGTGTTCTCCTAGAATGGTACACACACACACATAGCTGGCTACATGAGCTACCGTCTGATTTAATCAAAAGCTCTAACAGCAGGAATCTTGTCTCTCAAGTGTTGTCTTAACCTAGCACTTCTTAAACCATTAATAAGCATCTTTTTTTCATGTTCTTTTTGAGTTTTTTGCTTTTTTCATAAAGTTCCTTAAATTGGCAATTAAAAAGAATGTCCAACAAACTGTCAGTTTCTCCAGTTTCATAATTTATGAATTACAATTGGACAAAAGCAGAATTGGGTATTGAGGAAGATGGAAAAGGACTGACTGACAGTTTCAGGTCGGAAAACACTAGTGTCTGAACATTGAAAGTTTTATATTTTCTGGCAGCCTGAATGCATGGGAGATTTTTTAAAATATGGTTTGATTATCTATTGCAAATACTTTTTAAGAAGTATCAGGTAGAAAACCATGCATATAAGAAAACATCAGAAAAATATACTACTAATAAAAGATGCTTGTGAAAGCATGGTAGGGTAGGGTAGGAGATAGATTTTCAGAAAACAACAAGAATTCCAGATTCCTGGGCTAGATGGGATCATGTCGTATGTCTGCTTGATTATGGGCTCTGCCATGTCAAAAGATACTTCATAGAACTCTCCTATTATGTGAGTTGAAACATTTCTACCTTTTTGGAAATACATCATATTTATAGTAACAATTTCATAGGAAAATAGTATGTAAGATAAGGGAAAGAACTTCAAGATGTTACTGAAGCAGGTTAGATAGCTATAGAGAAAAATACCAGCAACTGAAAGAGGAAATTCCACTAGAAATATAGGAAAAACAATTCCATCTGATGACTGGTTCACACCAAATAGAATCATTATGGTGCCCAAAATCACCTCAGTACTTCATTATATGACCATTCCATCACTTCAATAAATTAATATATTAGAAGGATTATCCCTTGGGGGCCATGACTCTTCTGAGACAGACTATATAAGACTTTAAATACTAGGTTTCCTTTAAGAAAAAAAGACCTCCTTCTTGTCAGGAAAATCCCATACTTTTCACAGGAATCTCATGACTCCTAATGAATCTGATGCAATCACTTCTGAGAAATTTCACAAAAATACCAGTCTCTAGACTTCTTGTGACTCTACCCTGAAACATGCTTGTACGTACTTGCCTCCTCTGTACTTTCCTTTTGCTTATAAATCTTTCTTTATGGTTTATCTTTCTCCTGACTCATACTTGAATTTTGTCTCAAGGCAAAGTCAAGTACCTGGTTCTCAGGTCAAGCTCCCCCTTATTTCTCAGGGACCTCCCCAGGTTCTAATCCAGCAATATTGTGATTTAACCAAGTACAGAATATAAATGAATCAATGGGATATAGATAAGTTAATTGACTGGTCAGGCTAATGTAGTTGCTAACTATTCCAGGGAAGGAATCTAGGGCTTCTGATGCCAAGGGCAAATGCTGCTGTCATTACATTCTGTTACCTTACAACTTTGATTTTTTTCAGCCCCAGTATACAATTTTAAAGATATGAAAGAATGCTAAATGAAACTTTTCTGGTCTTAGTTGTTTAACTTAGAAAAACACATACTAAAGCCCAGTGTTGGCACCTCCATGGCCAGGCCTGGTAACAGGTGACTAGGGGGTAGTCACAATCCCATATCCACTCTAGTCATGTGTAAAAGACTTGCTATTTGAGCATCAATAGAGAACATCAACACTAAGTTTTCATGGTACCACTCCACTAAGACTTTTTGGCCCCTCGCCTTTTTTGACTTTTTTTGTCCCAACCAGAGAGAAGCCACAAACCAACCCTGAGTCAGGGAGACAAAGGATGAGGATAAAAACACCAACTCTAAGTGTTTGACAGACTCTGAGCTGTAGGGATAAGGAAAGGCTATAGATAAGATGGCAAGAGGAAAATTTTAATGCTTGATTATGGGCTAGTAGCTAATATTTAGTTGTTTATTATTACTTGGAGTACCTAGAAATAATTATGGGTTCATTCCATATCAAGATGAGGAAGGGAAGCTTTGAAGAGAGTCAAAGAGAAAAAAAAATTGCTTCCTGCTTGTGTATAATAACTGCATCAGGTTGTTTAAGACATCAGTTAAATTCTCTGGTGTTTGTATACTTTTTAAAAAAATTAAGAAAGGATCAGTCAGTAATGAAGGTGAGTAGGCAGGCAGGCAGAAAGGTAAAGGAGGAAGAAGCACCTTATTTATTTTATTAGTTGTTCATCTTTGTTGTTGTCCCTGGACCCAGGTTTTGAACTGGGGACAATGGAATGTATGTGGACTGCACTAAGTAAACTAACCCTCTCTAGTCCACTAGAATATGCCTGCTTGTACATTCTTAAAGCATTGATTTGTGCTCATCTGACTTACACTTACTGTGAAGTGGGTAGGTGTCTTGATTTGGGTGAATTTGGGGGCTGAGGGATGGTCTAATCTATCTTTTTGGAGATCACATAGAGGTAAACTCATAGTCTAACTAAACAGGTCACTATGAAAGGGAATAAATTTGCGACTATCTTCTGAAATACGTTGAGTTCAGTTTACTAAGCAGTAAAATTCCTAGATTAGCATTGTTCATTGATGTGGAGGTGTTTTTCAAAGCAGGTGGCCCTAAATGAAGAGTAATGCCTTCATTTTTCTAGAATTATGCTTTTAAAATATTGTAAATCTGGAATGCTAGGCATTTCTTAAATCGTCAAAATTTCTACACTATACTAAAACGGAAAAGAAAAATAACAAACAAGTCACATAGTATATAAGAACTTCAGACTGTATATAAAACTTGTTGGGTCTTATTAATTCCATGAAACAACTAAACCTTTATATCTAAAATAATCTGAAACTGACACAATCTTTAAAGTCTGATTCTTTGCTTTAAATTTTACTCAATTATTATTTTTAGTTTCTGGGGAAAGCTCATTTTTAGCTTTCAAAAATTGCAATGATTGCACAAATTCTTTTCAGTTTGGTAATTTGGTTGGCAGTCTTTCTATATCTGAGTATGTAGATGATGGGAACATAGTTTTCTGCTGAATTGTTCTCTTTTCCATTCAAAAAGGGACTTTAAAATACATGATTATTCTTTCTCTAAACTGAAGTGGATCATTATTTTCCCTCTATTGTTTCCTCACAACGATGAGGTTCTTTTTAGGAGTTATATAGATAAAACCATCAGCTTCAAGCATGCAATCAAAAGTGCCACATCCCTGTTGATTTGTTTTTTAAATCAACATGTGACTCAAACTGTTGTAAAGCTACAGTTCGGAGCAAAGCTTTGCTGTCTTATCTCTTCACCATGTTTAACCTCTACAAATTATATTCCTACTTCCTTCTCTCAATACCTTCTTTTTGCCCTAACAGATTCTACTCCCCTTTCTCTCCTAGAAGCCTAGATATTCAACTGCTATCTTTGACCTCTGGCTTCTGATTGGGTCTGGTCAGTGGAGAGCACCAGCAGAAGACTGGAGGGTGGGGAGTGTGAGGCTGATGTAGATACTCTCATGTGTCCCTCCAAGTACAGTCACCAATGGTAAGTTGTGTCCTTAAACCAAAGACACATCTCTGTCAGGTGGCCCTCTCTGTCTTTTTGTTCACCACACTGCTCTTTTCATTCTCTTCTTCAAGTCCAGGGGTGTAACAAGACTTGGGGGACTGCATTGTCTCTTGTGGGTCCCTACACATGATCATACTTCCTAAGTAGTCTCTTGGTAATACTCTCCTCAAATACTCTCAGTTTGAGATATCTATTTTTGTTTTACCGGGACCCTGATGAATGCATTCTCATTTTAACATTTCTTTTCTTCATGAGGAAACTGACAATCTCTATTCCAATATGCCGGTGATCTCTGTCATCACAGTTGAAACCTGTTTGATTTATTTCTGTCTTCCTATGTCACTTTTAACATTCTTCTATTATAGACTTTTGTTTGTGACCAGTAGCAGAGCACTGATTTGTATTTCTATTAGCAGACCCTATGACATGAGTTCTTTCAGTCCATGAACTTCTGCGAACCCTCATCACTTAGTAAAGGGGTTTTATCAGATCTTTCCTAATATGCCTTTATTTTCCAATATGCATTTATTGACATATACTTTGGAAAAGGCTTGACAACAGGCACATAAAAATGAAAGGAAATGGTCATAATTAGTGATTTACTATGTTCTCACATAGCAATTATTATTTCAGTGAGGATCAGTATAGTATATCAATGAGTTGTTATAATCAATCAATCATGTCAGTAATATGGAACTTAGGTCTCCAGAAATAAACCTAGTTAATAAAATATTTTGAAGAAGGGAAACCTTATGGAGGTGAACTTTGTTTCAATATTTTACTTTGAAGAATGAGAAAATAAACTCTGGAGCCAGAGAGACCTTGGTTCAGGTCCCAGTTCTACTACCTGTGACCTGGATGAACTTGAGAAAATATTATTTGTCTCAAAGAATTATCAAAAAACACTTGCAAGCACTTTTTCTCTCCAAACACTAAAAAGATACCCAACAAGTACTATCTGTTTGGTAAATGTTATTCCCTTTTCTACTCTTTTAAACCAAATCACAAAGGCCAAGAAATGCAACCCAAAGCAATGAAGAACTACTGCACCCAAAAAGCCATGAGATCAGTAGTCAGAGAAGTAAAGCTGAAACCAGCTCTGGACTTTTAAATAGCTCTTCAATGTATCTCCCCACAATTTGCCAAATCTCAGCAACTTTTGTGGGGGCTGGAAAGTCTAAAAGCACATTTGTTTAGCCCAGGCATTTTATTTTGTTGGGAATTAAAATCCTGTGACTCAGATTCTAACAACAAAAAATTTTAAGAGTAACTTTATATAAGCAGTAGCACGCTTATTTAGTCAATGAGGCACAATCAGGCATCTTAGATTCAGATTCAGAACAAAATGAGGAGGTCTTCTATTCACAGGGAAAATTGGTGGCAATGACATAACACAAACTGTATCATCAGTCTTGCACTTAGTGTCCTTTCTAGCCAATGTTACTTTTTTTGACCAGGAAACAATGTTAATGAAAAATTCATTTACAGTTCCTGTAACAGACAGTTTAAAGAACTGTGGTCTCTTTTTCTGTTAGCTTGAGTAGGTTATATAAATTAAAATGAAACCATTTGTCTTATAGTATGATAAGTATGGTGAGCAACGGACTCATGTAATACCAAAATAACTAGTCAGTTCCAGCAGTTCAGGGACACCATTAGAAGTTTAAGAGATGCCATTAGTCCAAAAGTTTATTTAACAGAGTGAGCCTATTTATTCTAAAAATATTCATTTGTCCTGGGTGAATTGCAACCAGCTAGGAGAACATGCCTCAGGATTTACCAGTGACTCTTTCATTCCATTCATTTCAATATGCTTCCCTTTCACTTTCCATTCCCCAAATCGACTGTGTCAAGATATCTGTGGAGAAGTAAATATAATCAGAGGAAATGGAGCCATTTCTTAGTTTTTTTAGTAGGCACTCTGCTGTTTTCTTAGTAGGCACTCAATAAATTGATATTGAACTAAGCTGGAGAATCATGATTTCACTGTCTGCATATGTGATGTTTTAACTAAGTTGGAAAGCCAAAGTGACATCTATGAGTTTTCAGTGAAGAGCCTGTCCTGGTGAAGTTATTATTATTCTGAAGTAAGAGAGCAATACAATAGAGAATACATTTTAGAGAAAATAAAGTTAAATTTACTGAAAAAACAAGTTGTACTTCACAGAAACTAAGCACATTGATTTTTTTGGCATGCCTTTTGTTTCCAAATCTATGATAATTAATAACATAATGACATAGATAAACATTCTTACATATCAACAAACATTAACTTTACCAATTAATACATGTAAGGATTCCTCACTAAAAGAGTATGTGGTTTACATATTTAATTGAAAGTATTCGGTTTGGTTTCTATGTTGATTCACTGCCATAACATCAATATGTCAATGTCATATGTTCAACCATGGATTTCAGTCTTGAACTCTTTAGACCCATACTATAAGGCTCATTGTTTGAGTTTACCTCTTCATGAAAGTATTGAAGGAGTACTTTTTAGAATGACAATAATAACAAACTCCTAAGGACGGCAATTAACAAAGAAAATTATGTCCTGACATCCTGTTGCAATTGCTTATGTTGCATAACTAATTTCCTAACAACTTGAGACATAAATTAATCATTTTATTATGCAAAAATATTGTGGGTTCGGTATTTGGAAAGAACCTATGGGAACATCTTATATCTGTTTAAAAGTATCTAGGATTCTAGTTGGGAAGATTTGATGGCTGGTAACGGGACTTTTCTGAAGATCATTTACTCACATGACTGGTGGTTGATGTTGCTGTTGGGTGGGATCTTAACTGGGGCTCTTGACCAAAATACCTAGATATGAATCTCTATGTGATTGTTTTGAGCTTTTCACAGCATAGTTCCTGAATTCCAATGGTTAGTGTCCTAAGATTACCAAGCAGAAATCATAACATCTTTTATGATCTGGTCTCAGAGTTCACATTGTATCACTTCAGCCAATAGCCACAAGTCTGCCAAGATTCTAGGATAACATAAACCCCCACTTCTCCCTGGGAAGAGTGTCAAAATCACATTGTAAGAAGACCCAATGTATGGGAGACATTGTGGGCATATTTGGGAAACAGTCTATTCCAGCTCTACTTTATGAGGAAGCATACCATCCATGTCTCTCTGATGTTCCCATGGCGGCTGTCCAAGGTCTGGCCGTGTCCTATATTTTACAAACTGCATGATTAGCTAAGCAACATACATTCTCATACACCGATTTTTCCTTTTTCCTAACCCCTTTCTTGAGGACTGCATGAGAAAGTTTATATGCTGTGGTTATCAGCTTTGCCTTGAAAGGAAAAGAAAGACAAAAGAAAACAGGAACAAAGTCCTTTAGAAGGAGGGACAAAAGGGGACAGATAGGTTCTAAGAATTAATCCACAAGAAAAATACAGATATTCTAGACAAAAGACTAATAAAAACATGTCAGGACCTAAATATTTTTGATGCTTTATTGAAATAATTGAAATACAACAAACGTTAAACGTGCATGATTTGTTCTCTTTGGGCAAGGATATATATACACATATGAAATAACCACTTCATCAAAATAATGAACATATTCATCACCCCCTCCCCAAATTTCCACATCCTCCCTTCTACTATTGCCCACTAATTTCCAGGCAATCGCTGACATGCTATATGTCTGTAGAGATTATTTTGTATTCTCTAGTTATTTATAAAATTACACTCACAGTATGTGCTGATTTGTCCATTCAACTGAAGATGGACATTGGAGTGATTTCAGCTCTTGGCTATGAGAAACAAAGCTCTGTGAACATTCATGTACCTATTTTTATATGGATTTAGGCTTTCGTTTCCCTTAAATAAATTAATAGTAGTAGGAAGACTGTAGCATCTTGTAGTTATAGGTTTAACTTTCAAGAAAGTGCTGAATTGTTATCTAAAGTGATTGCACTATTTTAAATTCCCATCACCACCATGTAAGAGTTTCACTTGCTCCATATTATACTTAACCTGTGATATGCATTTTTATTCAAGCCATTTTAGCTGTTTGGACTTTTTCAATGTGATTTTTTATGTCTACAATGACTAAGGCTTTGAGTTTATTTTCCTGTGCTTATATTTTCTTTTCCTTCCTTCCTTCCTGCCTGCCTTCCTGTCTTCCTTCCTTCCTTCCTCCCTCCTTCTCTCTCTCGCTCTCTCTCTAAAGGAATGGTACAGGCTAGAATGAAGGTGAGCAGGTAAGCAGGAAGGAAGAAGAGGATAAAGAAAAAGTTTATTTAGTTGTTCATCTTGGTTATTTCCCCTGGTTCCATGTCTTGAATCTGGGTCCCTGAGATGTATGTGGACTATGCCTGTTGCCTTATGTGCTTATGTTCTATCTATGTATTTCCTTTGGCGAAGAGTCAGCTCAGTTATTTTGCCAGCTTAAAAGATTGTGTTTTCTTATTTAAGTTTTGAGAATTCTTTGTATCATTCTTTGCTATTAAATGTACTTTGCTCATTATTAATATACCTACACCAACTTCTTTTCTTTTCCTTTTTGGCAAATGTTACCTTTTTCAGTTTTTATATTTTTAAAGTATTGAAAAATTGAACTAATTAGAGTGCCATGAAAAATACCCATTTCAAGTGTACAAGTCAGTGGTTGCTAGTAGATTCACAGAGTAGTGCAGTCTCAACTATCACCTAATGCCATAAGGTTTTCACATGTCAAAAATATTTGTTTTACATGAATAATAATCCTTTTTTTTAAAAAAAGACTTTATTTACCTTTTGCCTGTTTTGCTCCCTTTTTGGTTTACATGGCTACCACCATTTTTTCTTTTTTTTTTTTTTGGCTAGCCCTGTCCTTGAACTTGGGTCCATGGCTCTCGAATCTGCACTTGAGCCAACTGAGCCACAGAGGGGTGCTCTAATAGTAAATATTTTTCTTTTCCCCTCCTAACTCTTGACAAGCACTAATATACTTTTGTCTCTATGGATTTTCCTATTCTGCATAATTAATATAAGTAGTAATAATACAATATGTGGTCACCTTTGTCTACTTTCACTTTGCAAAATTTTTAAGTTTCATCCCCGTTGTAGTATATATCATTACTTCATTCCTTTTTATAGCTGAATTTTATTATGTTGCTAGATTATGTGTTTACTAGTAATTTTTTAATATATTCTTTGGAGAAAGAGCTATTCAAATATCTGGTCAATTAAAATATGAAAATATGTTTTCATAAACTTATAAAATTTTTAAATAACTTTTGAATTACAAGACTTCATTATGTACTCTGAAAATAAATGCTTTGTCAGATATCTGATTTTGAAGATATGTTTTACCATATTCTGCTATGTGTTGTCTTTTAACGTTCTTGATAGTGTGATTTGAAGCATGACTATTTTAATTTTGATGAAGTCAATTCATCTATATTTTCTTTTATAATTTGTGCTTTTGATATTATATCCAAAAAGCCATAGCCTTATACATCCAAAGTCTGTGTCTATCACAAAGATTTGCACCTTTTTCCTTCTAATAGTTTTATAATTTCAGCTTTAACAATTAGATCTTTGATCTATGTATGTGGTATAAAGTGAGGACCAACAGCAACAGTTGAATATGGATATTCGGTTTCAGCTATTTGCTGAAAACACTATTGATTCCCTCATTGCATTTTCTTGTCATTGTGTCAAAACTAAATTGACCACAAATGTAAAGATTAACCTCTGAGTTTCCAGTTCTATTCCATTGTCCTATATGTCTATCCTTTGCCAGTATCACACAATCATTATTACTGAAGATTTATCGTCAGTTTTAAAATAAGGAATTCTAAATCTGCCAACCTTGCTTTTCTTTATCAAGATTTATTTTGGTTTATTCCAGTTATCTTGAATTTTCATATGAATTTCAGGATTAGTCTGTTGAGTTTTTTTTTTTTTTTTTGAAGAAGTTGATACTTTGTTTTTTTTAAATAAGGATTATGTTAAATCTGTGGATTAATGTGGGCAATATTGTCACTTTAATGACCCATGGACAGGTGTCATGAACTGCATGTGTTTTCCAAATCCATATGTGGGAAGGCTACCCTCTATGTGACTGTATTTGGAGACAGGGTTTTAAGGAGACAGGGTTAAATGAGGTCATACGTGAGCCCTAATCTGAGAGAATTAGTGTCCTTGTAAGACACCAGAGAGCTCTCTTCCTACCACGTGAAGAAACAGTGGCTCTCCGAAAGCAGAAACAGAGTGCTAAGCAGAACGTGAATGTGAACATGAGATACCTGATAATGAGAGCACATCAGTCTGGATGTGGCATATGTTCATTGGCATTAAGATGCAAGATAACTGGTTTGGAAAATGCTTAAAGACTAAACAAGTTAATTCTTCAAAAGCATACCCTGCAGCAGAGGTCCTGTGATATTTGAGAGGCTGTAGTGATGGATAGATGTATGCTGAAAGATCATAAAGAAACCTCAAGATTAAAATAAAGGTATCTAAGCAAAGAGGGAAGGAGTCAGGCTGAGCATAAATAATGTGAAATCAAATCTGTCTCTGGTAATGTGATGATTTGCAATTTGTGGGGGAGAACAAGCAGCAAAATCCACATAATCAACACATGGCTGTTACCCAGTTACTATGGGGAGAGACAAACTGTGGTGTGGAAGTTAGCTCAGCTCATTCTTTGCTAATGATGGAAAGGCGATTGACCTGTGTGCAGCATGTATTTTTATTCTCAAACAGGGAGTGATTCTGCAGTGTTTTTCAGAGACAATGTTCATAAACCATTTGTCATCTTCTCATGAGAGGGTTTGCGTTATTTAAATTGAAAATGTAAATTGCTTCTTTTGTTATTTTTTCCAGATGATTGAGCAGTTGCAGCATTTGGAAGGTTTGGCTCATCCTGCTTGGTGCATGAGCACACGTGCGCAAGCACGCAGGCACACACACACACACACACAGTCTCTGTGTGTGATAATTACTAATTTGTGTGTCTGGGAAAGGTAGGCGGGGAGACAAACATCACTGAAAATCAACCATATCATGATTTGGAAGCCAAACCTGCAAAAAACCAAAATGTTTTCTCAGGGAACAATGTGACAGCTGATACCAGATGAATTCAGCATTTTAGTCCAGGGGACAGCCGTCCAAATAGTGTGAAGAAGCTCTCTGAAGTTCATATAGATCGAGCAAATTTAACTTTCTATCCTTAGAGCATCCCATGGAAAATTCTTTCTTCAGCTATCAATATTTCTCTCTCACACACACACGCGATTTCTTAGGTTATTTATTATGCCTAAGCTATTTTCTTTTATTTATTTTATAACCTATGATCTTTTTATATTTTTCTTCTTAAATGCTTCTGTTCCAGCAGGTACAATTAATTGCATGCTAGATTAGAAATTCAAGAGTGAATGAGTTTATTTTTGTAAGTTCAATTGATCCTTTAAATTTTATTTAAAGAATTTCTATAATGATTTTTATGATTAGAAACTGTTAGTTTGGTGTCAACATTTTTGATGCCAAAATGTCCCTTTGCTATTCAAATAAATTAGGTTTAAAATAGACACCAGTTGTTAGATGGCCATCTATGGTACACTGTGGTCCATGAGGAGATGCTCTGTGACTACTGGAAAGTTAACTCAGTGGAGCAGGTGGAGCATGGGTCTCTTTGTTCCCAAACAGGAATTTTTGTCTATGACACACACAATAAAAAACACTGCTGCTTAATGAATAAGGGCAGAAATTGTCCAGGAAATTACTCACACCTATCTCAAAATGAGATTTCTCATGCCTCCTTCCTGTATTGGTTTTGTGTTATTGGCTCATATTTGCTTATTTTTGCATGCCAAAACATGAAAATCTGTCCAAGTCACTAGAATGTGTAAATGGAGTATTCCACTACCCTTGTCCATCTTGGTTCTGAATCCTGTAACAAAATATCCTAGATTAAGTGGCTTATACAATTTGATTTCTCACAGTTCTGGAGGCTGGGAAGTCTCAGATCAAAGTGCTGGCAGATCTGGTATCTGGTGAGGGGTTGACATTTGTGAATCACATGACAGAGAGCAGAAGCGGCCAGCTCCTCTAAGAAGGGCCCCCTCATGACCTGTTCGCCCCCAAAGTTTCAATCCCTGTTTTTTGAAAGTTTGAATTAAACTACTTTGCTTTTAAGAAAGGCCAACATGAGTAGCCATTTCCATTAACCAAAAGAAATCCATGAAAATTTCCACTTTTACGACAAAAGTCACAAAGTGAAAATGTCAACTTGGGTTTTGCAGCAACTTTTCCAGCAGCAATGGCATCTGGAGCAGCGAGGGGCCCACTAAGCTGCTTCTTGGGGGCTCCTTTTTTTAAGCTCTGTCTTTATTCTGACTTTCCTGCTCTTACTGTAGGTGTCTTTAGGGTTTTGGTGTTGTTTGCTCTAATTTGGTTGGTTATTTTGGAGAACAATCAAAATATTTTCCATACAAATAAGTGTTAATTGCTTCTTTGCTATTCTCCACTTGGCTTATGAAAAGTTTAGAAATGTTCTCCCTTTGGATGGAGGGCACACTTGTACTATAGCATTGGGGGCTAGCATTTTGCCATATGAATTTGTGGTGGGGAAACAATGTCTCTCTCTCTTTAGTTTTCCTCCTAATACAATAATATATATGTGTAATTCATTTGAGTTAGGGATATCAGATTAATTATGTATATCATCTTTCTTTCTCCAAAAACCCCATTAAAATGAGAGTAAAGGGACAAAGTGAACTCGAGAGTTTGAATCTGAGTTGTTTTTTTAAAGGAAAGGTACAGGCAGGGATGAAAGTGAGTAGAGTCAGGCAGGAAGAGAGGGAAGGAAGAAGCATTTTATTTTATTTTTGTTTTGTTGTTTATCTTGGTTCTTTCCTCTGCCCAAGGGCATGAACCCGGGTCCTTGGGAGGTGGACCAAAGATGACTGACCAAACCGCTGCTCTACCAGGGCACCCCTAAACCTGAATGTTTGGGCGGAGCATAGATGAAAGGAGGGTAACCAGTAGAGCAAAGCCAAAGTCACTGCAGCAGGAAGTTGGTGGTGTAATGTAAAGTTGGACTAGAAGGTCACAGATTGTCCCACAGGTCTCCAGAGATAGCAGGAGATATGTATTTGCTTATCTTTCACAAATGTATTGATCAATTTGTTTTCTTTTAGGTTTTAGGAGTTTAAGAATTATTTTAATGAATATTGAATTATTAAGGATTTAAAACTCATATGTAAAGGACAATGTGCCAAAATTAAAAAATATATTTTGTCATCAATATTTACTTAACATGCTGATTTTTATTAACTGCTTTCTGAATTTGACATAATATTTTTCCCTTTAATTTTTAAGTGGATGACATCAAGTTATCCTGAATTCCTGAAATAAATCTAGCTTTATTTTGCTAAAAGAAATATAGTTAGCATTTTATTTAGGATTTTTGTACTTATTTTTATAAAGGAGTTTTATTTGAAGTTTGAAGTTTTCCTTTTCTCTCTGTTCTTTTACCTGAGAATCAAGGCAATACCAGCCTTACAAAATTAGTATGTAAGTGAGGAAGAAGGAGTTAAAGTAACTGCACTGCTCTTTCTTCCAGGGAAAGAAGATAGATGACTAACTCCATGAAAATCTTTGTAAAAATGTTAATAATTGGATGTCCTGGTAAATAGACTAATGATATTTGCCAGAAGGAGAGTCATTGTTTTCAAAATGCACTTAGCGAGGTGTCTCCTGTTTAAGATAGCTATGGTAAACAAATGTAGTGTCTATGGATTTCTGAGGCACAGATTATATACATAAACTATAGGATTATCTGGGGGTATAAATAGAGATGTTTCTTGAGTTAAGTGCCCCCTGCTGTTTTTGGTAATAACGTGTGTGCTTTGTAGACGCCTCATTATTACTCTGGGTCTGATAAATAGGTCTGGGAAGAAGCCTCTAGGATGATATGCAGGAGTTTAAGAATTTTTCTCCGCTTCTCTTCAGTCTCTTAATTGCTTCTACCTTTGAGATTTTTAGTAAAGATTTGATGGCAATTAATAGCTTTATTACTCTGACATAGCTTGTTTAAGATAGAGATTATCTGTTTCTTTGACATATAGTGGAATTTGACTTTAAAACTGGCTTATGATTTTTTTGTTGTGATTTTTAATATTAACATTTTAATGGTTATTATTGTATTATTGAGGTGTTTTGTTTCTTTTTGAGAAACGGAATATATATAAGATTCTAAAAAGCTATTACTCTCATTAAATTTTTAGAATTTATTTGCATAACATTTTTCAAAGTATACTTTTACTTTTTAAACATTAAAAAAATCTGTTTGCTGCCCATTTTTATCGTTAGTAATGTTTATTTCTGCTTTTACTCTTTTTTCTCCTCTGTCAATTTTACAGGGCATATTTTTATATTAATATTTTAAGAAAAGAATTTTAATTATTTTAATACACAGCCATTTTCATTTTATTGAAATCTGATTTTTCCTTCTTTTTTATACCCATTTGCTATTCTTTAGTTTCTTGAAGTCAAGGCTCTCTTATTTTTTAATAGTTGTACTTAGTACTGCAAGTTTATAAATATGTACCATTTTAGATGAATTGCACCAGTTTTTCCATGTAGTTTTTGTCATTTGATTTTAAGTTGTCAGTCATTTTCACTAGGAATTCCTCTTGAAGAAAGGTTTCTTTATAAATGTACTTTTAAATGCCCCCTGTTTGATTGAATATGCTTTTGACTTTATTTCTAAATTAATTTTGCAGCAATGTAACCTATAAGTTATAAATTATTTGAAATTTTTGAGACTTTGTGAACTGCTGCATGAAAGTTTGGCAAAGTACTCAATTGGTTCTTGATAAAAACATGTTTGACCTATTGTGGATAGTGCTGTCATTAGATCAAGCTTTGAAGTCTATGGTTGAAATCTTTTTTTACCCACTTTTTGATCACTTTGATTTATCACTTTCAGAAAAAATAATGCTAAAGTCTCCCATTTTGATTATGGATCTGTTAGTTTTTTACTGTATAGTCATCAGTTGTACTTAAGCCTTCTTTCGCTACATGTGAAGAAGCTTATGCTTTATGTATCCTGTTGGTCATCTTTTTCTTTCATTATTTTGTAGTGTCTTTTTTATTCTAATATTTTTTGCCTTAAATTCTTATTTGTCTAATATATGACTATAATAACTTCCTTTTTGTAAGTATTTGTGGTATTTTCTATCCACCTGTTTTCAACTACTCTTGAATTTTGTGTTAGTTTTATCTAGCTTTTTCCCCTCTTTTATCCAGTTGGATAATTTCTCCTTCTAATGGTATTAGTCTATAATATTTGTACTGTTGTATGCCATCATATTACATGTCCATATGTGTTTGACATCTTTTTCATTTGCTTTATTTTCTACACTTTTCCCATTGTGGTTAGAGTCCTCATTTGTTCAACATTCCTTTATTATTGCATTTGATTTTGAATCTGGTATAGTTCTGTAATTTTAGTGGTTATTCTTAATTTTTAACATACATACATATTTAGCTATGATTTTTCCTGTCAACATCTAAACTTATCTTTTCTCCTTTGGCAGGACACAAAATTTGCTCTTATTTAAGTATACATTGAAGAATTTTTGAATCTTGTCATTGTTACTTAGGTTAAAAATGCATAATCACTGAGTGGCTGATTGGTCCCTCTCTAACCATTTGATACTTCCTGAGATTTTAAGATGAATTTAGGAAGCTTTTTCATTCTAAGTAACAAAAGCTTTGCTCAGTCACAGGACATTTATTAACACATAAAAGTATACCCATTGGTAAGATATTCCCAAGATTTGTTTTATAGGTCAATCATCATCAAATCTTTGTTACCCTGTGCCATAAAATTGATTTTCATCTGCAAGTGATGAAACAGAAAGTTAGAAATTTCTTCCCCCATGCATCATTTTAAAGGAAGTTTGAAGATGTGCTTCAAGAAAATAGGAGAATAAACCAAAAGAGAGGAAGATGTTGTCTTATGGAAACAGTGGATCTATCCCAGAGGATCAGAACGAAGTTACAAAGTCCTTTTAATTTGGAAAAGGAGAGTGGACAACTTTAATGAGATATTGTCCAGAAAGAAGACAGATATTGAAGAAGGGGTTGTATATAAGAGTACCAAACAGATTATAGTGGGGAAATGAAGAGTAAGTAGACCAATGATTTTTTTTTTAACATAGGCAATCAAACTCCAGGAAAAACATCTTTTTAAAAACGGAGACAATATTATCATGGATTTATACTTATTATCACAGGAAAGAATAAAGTTAGCCTAGCTAACATCTATGGAGTTTACTCATTTCCACAGGGAAAGTCGTGACTGGAAAGGCATTTGCTTGCACTATATCCTGTCTACTGTGCAATCAAGACAGATGCAACAAGTTTCTTACCTTCAGACTTTCTCCAAGTAAGTGTCAGGAAGCAGTCTCTCCGTGGCCTAAGCTGGAGGGGACAAATATCAGGTTCTTTCAGGATAGCTCTTCCTACTGCTTTGGGTCCCTTAATAGAAATGACTCGTTTATTTATGCAACCTGGCAAGCATTCAACCAGGAGATGTTTACATCAGCCACAGTCTGAGTGGCTCTCTGGAAGCCTTTCTTACTTGACTAAAAGTGGGGGCAAGGGAACAAAGGTCACCTGTCTATTGTAGTGTCACCTGTCTACTGTCTTAGCATGTTCAGTAGTGATCAGACCCTTTCTTTATAATATGTGAAGATCTAAGTTTGTGCTCTTAGCTCTGAGGTATCAGAATTCTGTGATGACAAGACAGACTTCTCATTTAACACCTTGCTAGAATTTTTATCTTTGTATTTGATAAAAGATTCATCTTTCCCTTATATCATAGCTGGGTGTATGTGTGTGGGGTGGTGGTGGTGGTGTGGAAGTGTTATTTTAAAAAAAGGAAGAATTTAAAGAAGTAACTTGTTGTTTCTAAGGAAAGTCTTCCTTTCAACCTTTTCACAGAGGTTGTTATCTTCACTTTCAAAATACAGAGAAAAGAAAAACAGCCTGCTCAAATGGTTACACAAAGAGTCTTGAGAGCTAATTAAACTCAAGGATTAGAAACTTCCAAACAGGCACTGAAATCTGGAGGTGAGAAGAGATCAGAGGATTCCCTAAGAATTAAAATTAAGAATAAACAAGAGAAGGAATGACGAGTATTTTACTCTCTAATCCCCCCACCCATGGCAGGAAGAATTGATGCATGTGCCCTTGTCAAACCAAAGGTTAATTGTATGCGTTCTTATAATTTATGTCTGTTCATCTCAACTAGATCTCTTTCTAACTAGTATTGTTGTTCTTACATAGCATTCCCATGACCCATGGATACCATTGGTCATCTGGAATTTTAAGAATTGCTTCTAGACAGAAACAAAAAAATGACCCAGAAATAGGAATAATTGCACAAGATATGCTCAAACTCTAGCTGTCCCTCAGTTCAGGGAAGTCAATTGTCATTGATCTGATGACCTAAAATGGTCAATTCTTGGTCCGAGTTGCAATGTGGGATCAGAGTTGGGTCTATTACTGATTGAATGACAGAGCCATTTTAATCTCCCAAATTTAGCAGACATATCCTGGTGTTTGCTACAGTAAGGCAGAGTAGAAACCATTCTAGAAACAGACATTCTAGAAGACTTACCTGGTCCCTTTGCATAAGGAGAACAAACAGATTTTAGGTCTTTCTTTGGAGTTATTTGCTTGAGTGTTGTAAATCTGGGAGAACTGGGCAGCATTATACATCATTTGAATCTTGGTCTACAGGTTTCAAAAGTACTGGCTCTCTGCTCTTGTAGCATGGGGCATGCAGGAGGAATCTTCTAAGACAGTTCTGTTTAAAAACTTTGTTTGAATATTATCATAAGGAGGTTCTTGTTAAAGATCAGGAGAGCTCTTTAAATCCTTTGGTTTATTTATTTTAAAATTTAGAATGTAGGAATCAAGTTTGGTATTCAGTATATTTTAGTGTATTTTTTTATATTTATTCTATTGTAATAGTACCTCTTTTGGTTATTATTAAAGATAAACCAGACCTTGAAGAAAAGCAATGTGATTTTTTTTCTCATTGGTAGACATTTTCCTGCAAAGGTTTCTCTGGGCTTCTCTTCATTTTTGCATTTCTGTCTTACTGTTTTTCATTGTATGAAGTTGATTAATGTAGTTGACCACTAATCAATATTAACAGCCAGTGTAGTAGAGAAATTACTGAATTATAAATGATCTTTAAAGATACATTCCAAGAAGCAATCACCTTTAGGACTATATTTGCTATCACAATGTTGACATCCTTGATATCTGAATTTTAATATCCGGTAGGATAATGAAATTTCTACTCAGCACAGATTTTCTCTGTCTTTGTATGATAATAACTGAATATTTCTTCAGGTTGGTGAATGGTAGTGTTTTCTTGGTCTATTTTTATATAAAGATTCTTAAGAAGATTTCTTTTTCAAATCACAGGAGTTCATAGACATAAGGATAAAGTAACAAAAGGAGAAGTACTTATCTGAGGAGAAAAAATTGTGTTTTCTTTGCCTTCCAGTTGGCCCTCTGCTCCAGGTAGATAGGCTGTGGGTTACGTTTGGGTAGGTCTCTCTTCAGCAGTTGACAGGAACAATGACAAGAATCGGGGAAGAAAGTACATTTATAGAGGTGAACAGTGGAGAAAGGCTCAGAGGGAAGTGTGCTGATAAGATTGTTTCATGGGAACAGAAAATCAGAGTATCACAGGATCTCAAATACATACGAATTACTGCAATTGCTGGTGCCCAGCAGGGAAATGACCTGGACTCCTTGCATCTTGCTTTATCTCTTATGCAGCTTTTTTATGATTGAGTATGTTTAACTATTTTTTTGTTGTTGTTATTTGTTAGTTAAAAGTAAGAAGTCAATATTTATTAGCCTATACTGGTATTAGTGGCAAAACTAATCCCTGTTATATTCTAAAAATTATTAATCTGGGATGCCAGGCATGTACTTAATGATGTTATTGGTTATAAATTATTATTGGTATTAGTTAATGAGCATTGAATGAGTATGAGCTGTGCTCAGAACACCAAACTACACTCTATGAATTTTCAGCTCACATCTGCTGGCACATAATTATATTCTACTTTATATTGACTCTACTCATGTACATGAATGTGATTTTTGGAATCACCATGTAACCTCTGAGAGTCATTGACCTGCTGATCTCTTTTGATTTTCCAAAAAATAGAGCATGACACTGCTTACAATAATTGATTACATTGATGGAAGAGAAAAATGGGACAAAATCTCCACACTGAAGAAACATACTGTCTGGGTAACAAAGATTATTTTCTTTACCTGGTAGTTTTAGATTGCTTTCCTTTCTTCTATGTGATCATTTTCACAGTAACTATTGGAAATATAAAGGTCTTGCAGTGACTGATCTGTAGGAAAACTCAAGGAAGCAACTGTAATTGCTGATGAAGTTTTTATAACCCTATTTTGCTATAAAACATGAAGATATTTACATAAATGAATGAGAAACAATTAACCCTTTACTGAAGTCCTGTTGATCAAGACAATAATAGCCCATGCTTGCTGTGCTATATGCATAATGTCTTTTCTTCTTTAGTCACTGCAGTAGGAGACAGCTGAGGATCTGAAAGGTTAAATAATTTACCTAAGATACTGAAAGGTAGAGCAAGATGCAATTCTACCAGCACCTACTTTACAATCTTTACTCTACCTACTACTTGTATATTCTACCAAACCCTGCTATTATCAGTCACTTCTCAGGAAAGTTAGTCAGGCAGAGGTGTATGGTCGTGACTGGTCCCTCTGAGCAGCTGGCAAGAAGCCCTGAGGAACTGGAATTTGGTCTCCACTTCTGTTGTCCTCCTGCTCTTACAGAATGTATTCTGTTCTGAGTGGGAAAGAACTGTTAGGAATAATTAGGTCAGTTTTAGAATGTCTGCTTGTTAGATCAAGAATAACTCTGAGATATAAAATCAAAAACACTTGATTAAGACTATGAGATATAGAGAAAACAAAACCAACCCGTGGAGAGATTCTCCATTGACATGCCTGTATAGATGGTAGCAGAATAGTTATTATATTTAATAGAACCTCTTTTGGAAGTGAGGTTAGAAACTGAGTCAGCTTGGTGCACTAGAAGGAAATGTTCAAATTCACAAGGGCAGTAGAAATGAACGAGCAACCTAAGAGTCAGCATAATTAAGAAAATTGGAATGACCAATAGTGCTTCAATGTGAACTTCTGAAAATCCTGTCAAGGTCTAAGAGATTCAGGAATGGTGGAACTGAAATGATTCATTCATTAGGGGCCAATTAGGGGTAAAAAGTGCCCAAGAACCAGAAAGATAACTGTGACAGTTGAAGGAAAAAGAAAAGAATTTTAATGAAAAGATAAAAAAAAATTAGGGAAAATGAAAAAGAAGCTGCAAATAAGAAGTGCTATCAAAGGAATGATGACTTCAGAGACATCAAGTAACAATACTAGCAAAGATTTTAATGATTGAAAAAAATGTGAAATGTGAAAACTCAGTTCAGCTAAACTAACCAATACCTTTCCTACCAATGACAAAGGTCAAGGTCATAGAGGGGAATACGTTTTATAAAATCATTGCTGTAATGAGATGTTGTGACAGGAAATGGAAATTATCAGGTTTGAAACACAAATCTGTTTACCAATGACAAGTGGTTGATAGTCATATTCCCAGAGTATAAATAGCCTAAGTTAAATAAGTACAGGGCTTTTAAATTTTAATTATCCTGGAACAATGGCCTCTGCACCAACTCAATCTCTTTCTTCTATGTAATAGGACTATAGGAATCCACATTACTGAAAAAGTAAAAAGAAACTGGGAATGTTCTAGATCTCATGTATATGACTCATTATACTAACTAAATCCTTTTAAGCTATAATGGAAATTTTTACTGCTGAATACAAATTGGACTGGGTGAACAGTTTGAGATTCCATACTGAGAATATATATGGTTATCGATGCCTATGAACAAACTTAGTGGATACTCTGACCCCCCCTACGATTAAGTAATAAAAGATCATCTGTTTTACATGCTTAATGAAATAGAATTGATCAGCATAGCTTACTGCACTTGAATTTTTGAATTGCTTTAATCTAAAATAAATTTTGACTTTTTAAAGCTGTAGCCATACCAGTCTCTTCCATGGCTCATCATACTGGGGCAAGTTATCCATTTGCCTTCAGAAATTCGCTTTTGTTTCTATTGCTTCACATTTACACAGGGACGACCTTAAAGACTGTGTAGCCACCATTTCTTTGTAGATTTTTAATTATTTGATTCCCCTTGGCAATTAGGGACCATTAACTTAAATAGAAGAGAATAGAGGAAAGGGAATAAAAGATAGAACAGAAGATGACTGTGTCCATATTTATTCTTTCTGGCAAGCCATGCCATCTCCCCATAACCCTCCTCCAGTAAAACCATGTGAGGTGCAAGCGAACCTCACTTGTAAACTTTTGTTACCACAATGATCTTCGCAAAATCCCAGGCGGTGTTTCACCTTGTTTTTAGGAGATAGTCTTTGTCTGAAATACTTAAACCTTTAGAACCAGATGTTAAGGTCTAGGCCTCTATCTGAGAATCCATCAGTTCAGCATGTTGAATTTTGAGATTAGAAATCAAAACTCATTCAAATACTCATGTAATTTTACTTGATGGCATCTCTGTCCAACATAACACCTTTTCCTGAATTTATAGGTCTTCCTGATTGAGAAACTCAAGCTTCCTAATACTGACCACTTTTAAAGAGTTTCTCATTGTAAAATATGCTGTCGCTTTCAGTGAAAAATATGGCTGTTTTAATAACTGCTGATTTCAAAGTGTTCCCACTACAACGGGTACTGTTTTATTTGTTCTTGCTTATTTTATAGTACATATTTGCATTGTTTTTGAGCATAAAGGAACTAAAAATAAAATGTAACATGACCTGGACTACTTTTCAACTAAAGCAATTGCTTTTTTACCATTTTTAAAATGTCTTAGTACCAAACCCTAAAAGTAATATTCTAAAATAAGGACATTATATGGCAATGTAGAAAAAGGGACAAGTTATAAACAATTTTTTAACATTCATAAATAGTTCAATAGTGATCATGATTGAAAAATAAAGACATGCAAATCTCTCAGAGTTACTACTCACTAACTAACTAAATACTGGAATCACTGTTTCTATACCTCATGCAGATGACCTTTCTGTCACTTCTTAAATAGGGGTTGATCGTCCCCTACTGGAAAGGAATTGTTCTTTAATTGGTTGAGCCACAATTTGTCCTTTATAATTTATATTTTCTGCTTTTATTTCTCTCATTCCCTGTAGCTCCCTATAGCATGTCTTTTCTTTTTTTCTTTTTCTCACGTAGGACTTCAAATACATTCACTTTTTCCCCTTGAGTTACTCAAGGTAGTGGTTTTATAATTTGTTTTCAGACTCAGAGTAAATAATATGCATTTAATATCACAATCCAACACACAGACACATTAACACACACACACCCCTTTTATAAATATTCCAAGAAATAATACTCATATTTAATACCGCCATGTTTTTTCCTGAGTGTTGCAATGCTCTTTGATTTCCTTAAAAATAATTTATTGATCAAGCTCTGTTGGACTATTTGTTACCCACTAATGACTCACATTACCCAGACAGGAGACACTGTCCTTTCCTTATCCTCATGGTTGGGGTTAGAATCCTTAAAAGGAACCCTTGGATTTTCTAATCTTGAGTTCAATGACTTACATTTTGTTGATATCTTATAGGACTTCCAGATGAAAGTGACTACCTAGGGCCAAGCAGATGCTGTCGAGAAAAAGAATGAAAGTTCAACATAGCAGCTCATATTTTTGAACTTATTCTTTGTGGTGATAGGTACACTCCCAGAAACCTATACTTTAACAACTGATATCATCTCTACATCTCCAACTACAGACATGCAAGCACTGTACTTGGGTTAGAACCACCCATAAGATCAACTCATGGATTCAACATGGAGCCTAGGGTGGTAGTCATCATCCTAAAAGTTCACAGTTTAGGGAGTAATATACACTCCTGGTGAATTCATTATACTAAAAACAGATGAAATTGCTTGATGAGCTTCTTAGCACGTGAGAACTGCCTCTAATCAGTGCACATTTAATGAAGGCCACACAAATTAATTAGTGTAAGTATTAAATGCTGAGTAAGCTGAAAGTAAAGTAAAAATAGTGAAGAAGGCGACTACTCTGTTTTTTCAGAAATGGCTTTGGGAATAATAAAATGAATATGCAAAAAATGAATAGAACTTCTCTTCACACATAGAGTATGTTCACAATTTACAGTAGAAAATAAAACCTAAGTCACTTCCGAAGGTTGTTATATAACACTAGAATAATGTGATAATTCAGAATATTATATATGGTGAACTAATATAAAAATAGAATGATGATGAACATGCTAAATTAGCTTTGAACTTGCAGAGCACAGAAATATTTCTTTTTTTTATGTTAACAAAAAATGCAATAAAGATAATACATGAGAGCTAGAAGGGATTTTAAATATCAAGTTCATTCCTTTTGGCAGAGAAAGAACATGTCTCTGCCCATCAGTCCACCCTCAAATGAGGGCCCCAGTCCCTAGCTCAGACCAAGATCGTTTGCGGGTACAGGTAGCCTTTTCTGGCCTGGGTTGTACCTGATACCAGGTAGCAACTCTTCCAGAAGGCTTAACGCTCCGTGTTGTGCCCAGAACAGACTTTTCTGCTACCCCTGTCAGACCTCCCTATACTCCAAGAGGGATTCTCAACCTGGGACTCAGGTCCTTCACTGTTCTCCTTCTACATCAACCACGCTCGTGTAGTCTGAGTACATGTCATTTTAGAAAAGAGGTGGGGAGAAATAAAGGCACAATGTTATGGGCCAAACCACAATAGAAACAGCACCTTGTAGTATTTAATAACAGCCTCATTTATCCAAGTTGCCCTGGGTATCTCATTTTTTTATTCCACGTATCTTCTTTGTCTTCATCTTCATTTTCACCTTTTCTTATAATAAAAATATTACTGTCCTTTAGACAACCTGTCTAGTAGGGTGACTGTATATCTTAGTTTGCCTGGTACAATCAATCCTATAATCTAGATTATAGCCATTGCCATGGGACCTATCTGGGTTTCCTCCATATTATTTTAAGCATAGTTTTAAAAAAGTATTATTAATAGCCACATTGATATAATTAAAAATCTTTATTATGAATAACATTATTAATAGTTGCATTTTAAATAAGATTGGAGGTTGTTAGGCTTATACTTTATCTTTACACCTTCTGCTATCATCTCATTCCACATTAAGTCAAAGGCATGAGGGAAGAAATCTCACTTTAATATATTAATACCTTAGTACATGGTTAACTATGAAAGACCACCAGCAAGAATCTCTCTCTCTTTTTAATGAAATTTTCTAGATTTAAGATAACAAATAACTCCCTTTTAAGAACAGTTTTCAGTATATCTAATCATAAAACCAATTGCTCTTAGACACAAATAGCAAAGAATAACTCCTTTCTGTTTCAGATAAGAGAACTATTTAATACTGTTCACTCACTGTCAGCTTCCATTTGGTATATCAGTTTTTTGTGCCTTACTATAACTTTCAAGATGCATCAAATTATCAGGTGTCTAGGCAGTGAAGCCAATGGGAAATGGCAATTATAGAGATATATGAAATTTACATAGAAAGAGACTTTTGAGAATTTAGGGAGTGATATGAATGCTCTTACTATAGTAATTATCATTGATCTATAATTAAATCTTTATTTATTCCTCATTGTTTAGTAATTTAGAAATATTTTTGCAAAAGTCATGCAGAGCTATGACATAAAGAAGAAATACATGTTTTATAAAAATTAAATACTGAATTTCTACTTTATCAGGAGTTGAGATGATAATCTATCAATGACCACATGAAAATGAGAACACACAATTCTGCTAAAGGCTTATCTTTACATATGATAAAATTAGTACTTATTTTGAGAATTTTCCCATAGATAACAAGTTATGGCATGCACAGAAGATGTGTTTACCCATCTCTTTAAGAAGCGTAACCTTTCATTTAGAGCAAATAATTATTCTAATTTATTTTGCTTATGTCTTTGTAGCAAGAATCACCCTCTAGAGCAGAATTATTTTTTATGACTTAGGTCAAGTCTGAAATAGACCTATCCTAACAAAGAATAAAGTGCAAATTGTCATAATTGAAAAGATCAGCCAGTAATTAACTGTGTGCCAGAATAAAATTCAATACCATTTAGAGAAAGACATCAGAATCCACAATACACAATGTGTCATCTGTATATATAAACATATATACACAAATTACAAGACAGTTAAAGAAGCAGGAAAACATGACTTATGATTAAGAAAAAAGTAGTCAATTAAACAGACCTTGACATAAGTAGATATTGTAACGAACATATAAAAACTTTAAAATTGCTATTAAAGATATGTTCAAGAATGTTAAGTAAAAGATAAACACAATATATAAGCAGATAAAGACCTTTTTCCCTTTTCTAAATTCTTAAAAAATTAGGAAAAACACTTATTCTATTCTTTATGATTTATAAGTAAAAGTAAAATATTTAATTGTGTAGTGTTATATGTTTAATAAATGGCATTTTGGAGAGAAAAGCGATGATTTATAGTATCTGACAATTTGCATGATGCAAATACTCTCACTATGATCAATTTTAAACTACTAATATTAGCTGAAGACATTCACATTACAAAATTTCTGAGAATATAGCAATTACCTTTTGAGTTAGTATTAAGGTCTAGTGCACTGCTTAAAAAACAGGACAAAACTACCAAAGTATGAGAATTGTATTGTTTTATGAGTTATATATTTTATATTAAGTGGCACAATATTAATTCTAAGAAGACTGTGATGCTCATAATCCTTGGTGGAGCCATTAAAGATAATATGAGGGTGTATAGCTACAATTACAATAAATAATTTCAAATCTATTGCTAAAATGTAACCTAAGATAAAGCAAAAATGGACAAAGAAAGATACTAGACCAACTGAAAATAATAGCAATATATGGTAGACTGAAACATAATCATAACAATAATTATAGTCAATTATAGAGATTAAAACCACAATTAGGTAAAAAGTGTCAGTAAGTGAAAAGCAAAATCCAGCTATGTGGTGTTTATATGAGATTTGTTCTAAATACAGAGACACAGATCTGTTGAAAATAGAAGGATTCAAAACTGTAAACCACCCAAGGATTAAACCTAAGAAAGGTAATGTGACTATAAATTGATTTCAGGCAAAACAGACCTCAAATAATGTGTATTATCAGTTCAGAGAGTTGTTTCCTCATGGCAAAAGGTCTAGTTCATTGGGAAGACATAATTATAAATATAATTATAAATGTATTTAAAATTGAGCTCTTTAAAGGCAATGAGCTCTTTAAAGGCAATGGAGGAACATAAAAACTTAAAAGAGAAGAACTCAAGTTGTTATTAATATTAGCATTCTATAATTGCTCTTTGCAATGTCTTTTTTTAAGGAAAGATTTTTGGATAAGGCTTCTAGTTTTGAATGTATAAATTTACATTCTTTATAAGAATGAAATAAAATTGAGAAAGTCTGAGATTATATACAGCATCTAAATTTGGTAAAATGTTAAAAAGAATCAGTAAATTGAGGCAGATGATTTGATGATATTTATCTGAAATATATTTGAAGAAATGTGCTCAAAAGGGGATGAAAGTCGGTACTTATGAGAATCTTGGGTCTCAAATGTTTGTATAGCCCTATATGAAAAAGAGGAAAGAAATTATCTTGAGTAGAATTTTCTCTTGCAAAGTATTTTAGCACCTACAGAGTAGAGTCAGTTAAAATATAATTTCAAATTTATTAACCATAAAATAAAACTTTGAACAAGATGGAGGAAATCTTATGAAAATAAAAATATCATAAAAACCCGATGTCTGCAAAATGATCAATTAGGAAATGCTGGATCATTCTTCCTTCCACAAACACACCAATTCATCAACAATTAACAAATTCCTTTTTAGAGAAATCCAGAAGCTAGGTGAAGGATTTTGCACTCCAGATGACCAGGAAATTAGATTCACTGAGGCCAGTATGGAGAGTCTATACACCTTTTCATTTGATCCCCTTCCCCTAGTGTAGCAGCATTTGATTAGGAGACTCCATAGAGCTCAGCTTTTCCCAAGGGAGAGAACTGATTGACTTGCACATCTATCACCTACCTTCCCTGATAGTTCTCTTCATATACCTAGCTTCTCAACTGACAATGTTGAAGCTAGGACGAGTATGCCATAGAGTAGAAGCCTGAAGGGGAAAAGAGATAGAAGCTGTGGAATGGGAGCTATTCCTCCTCCTGACTCAACCCAAAGTGATATGACAAACCCACAGCTGCCTGCTTTTCCCTAGGGACAGAAAAGTATGGCAGAGGTCCCCAGAATCTATAGTTGGTAAGATTGGTGGGGCTCATGTACCATAGAAGGCCAGTCAATGGAGACAGGGAGAGAGATATGCTTTGTTTAACATTTGGGAACTAACAGAGTCAAGAAAAAAGAAGGAATCAGGTAAATAAACTACACACAAAATAATAAGCTAAATGTCTAAAACTGACCCTAATGAAATGGAGTTATATGACTCACCTGACAAAGAATTCAAAACAGTTGCCAAAAAGATGCTAACTGAAGTCAAGAGAACAATGCATGAACAAAGTCAGCATTTCAACAGAGATAGAAAATATGTAAAAATCAAATAGAAGGTTGAAGAATGTAATGATTTGTACAGGAAAATTCACCATAGGTAATCAATGTCAGATGAGATCAAACAGAAGAGACTCGACAAATTATTCAGAAATAATTTAGTCAGAAGAGAAAAAGAAATTTTTAAAAGGAAAGAAAGCTACATGTAAAAGCTATTCAACTGTGAGGATGACCAGAGGTGGTTCTTGGTTTATTGTGCCAGCTACTTGGCCTGTGAAATCTAAATTTGCCCTTGTAATTGAGAGGAAATGTACTGCATTGAGAGCTAGGTATCATATGAATATTCTCTCCTAATTAAATTCGTATAGTACATGTAATCCAAACAAATGTATCCTAGAGTAAGATCATTATACCATTCACCTGACATTGAGATTCTCATTTAATACTTCATGTTATTAGGAAAATGGTGCCAAAATATGTGCTCCAGTTTTGCTATATCAAGTGGCAATGTTAGGGTTTTAACCACAAATTTTCTAATCGCAAGCCCGGTGTTATTTATTTGGTCTTTTGGACTCATCGTTCTAGACTCTCTGGCACCCCCATGTGACAGACTCTAACGTTTTAACTTTAGATCCTTGAAGATGTTCAATTATTTTGAGTATAATAATAATAATGACAAAATCAGGCTCTTATTTAAGAGAGCTAGGGTTCTGGAACTGAATGCCTGGGTTTCTTCAAAAGTGAAGTGGAAAAACAATAGGACTCAATTTAGAGATCTTTTGGGAGGATCAAAGAGTTGATATACAAAAAATGCTTAAAATAGTGTCTAGCAGATAGTTGACTCCAGAAATGGTAGCCATTGCTATCAAACATAGCAATACAGTTCAACAGATGCTACTAAGCACCACCCAAAGGCTGGAGCATGCCTAAGGAGGGGCACAACTAAACCAGCATGACTCGTTCCCTGCTTATGGTCAAGGGTAGAGACATAGAGAGAATTATTCATAGAAAAGAGGCACGGAAGAGGGACTTTTTTTCCCTCTGTTTACAGGTTTACCTCATTTTATTGTGCTTCACTTTACTGTAGTCAGATAATAGCATTTTTTACACTTTGAAGGTCTGTAGCAACACTGGAGCACATATTTTGGCACCATTTTCCTAATAACATGCTCATTTCATGCTTTTGTGTCATATTCAATGAAGGTATGCACATAATTTTTAGACATAATGCTACTATATAATTAATAGACTAGTTTAATGCAAACATAAGTTTCATATGCTTTGGGAAAGCAAAAATGTGTGTGACTGACTGGCTTTATTGTCATGTTCACTTTATTACAGTCACATGGACACAAAACCACAATACCCCTGAGGTGTGCCCATGTTTTTAAACAGCTTTATTAAGTATAGTTAATACACAATAACTAACATGTGTTTAACGTGCACAATTCTATAAATTTTGATACATGTTATAGCCATAAAACAATCACAATAATCAAGATAATGAACATAACCATAACCCCCAAAGCTGTCATCCCTCATTCTCTCTGCTAACCCACTCTCAGGTAATCACTGATACGCTTTCTGTCACTATAGATTTTCATTTTTCAGAATTTTATTCAGCATACTTATTTTGAGATTCATCCATGTTGTTACACCTATCACTAGTTCATTCCTCTTTTTATGGCAGAGAAATACCATTCCATTGCATGCATATGTCACAATTTGTTTATTTACTCACCTGTCGATGGAAATTTGGGTTGTTTCCAGCTTTGGACTACTACAAATAAAGTTACTAAGCATTTTGTTTTAAAGGAAAGGTACAGGCAGGAATGAGGGTGAGCAGACAGGCAGGTAGGAAGAGAGAGGAGGAGGAAGACCTTAATTTATTTTTCCTTAGTTGTTTGCATTGGTTGTCCTCTGTCCCGGGTCTTGAACCCAGGACCTTAAGATGTATGTGGGACTGCTCCCAGGTACACCCACTAAGCATTTAAAGAAATAATGAAACAACTTAAAGATATAATGCAACAAGTCTTTAACAAATGTATATACTTGCAGAACCACTGCTACAATCAAGAACCAGACAGTTCTACCACCCTCAAGAGATTCCTCCTGACCTTTTGTATTTCTCCATCTCCAGGGAGCCACTAATCTGTTTTCTGTTACCATAATATACATTTTCAAGAGTTTTCTATAAATGGAATTATGCAGTGTGTATGCTTTTGTGCTTGTCTTCTTTTAATCTGCATAATGATCATAAAATTCACCTATCACGTTGTGTTTATCAGTATTTCATTTCATTTTCTTGCCGAGTAGTATCCCATTAAATGTATAGACCTTAATTTGTTTATTCATTTAATGGAACATTTGGGTTGCTTCCAGTTTTGTATTCGTATAGTAGCTGCTAAAGGTATTTTTCTACAACTCTTTTTCTGGACTTTCATTCTTATGAACTCCATACAAGGCAAACCCTATACAGAAGCTAGCTGGTTACTGCTGGTTGCAGTTTCCTCTGACTACTGTTTGCAATCTTATGAGCTAGGTGAATTTATAACTAGTTATATTTTTTCATTTACTTTTGTTTCTTGAATGCTAGAAGGTAAATTTGAAGGCCAGTTCTAACAATCATTCAAGTTATTGCATGTATATTATTACATGTATAATTTGTTTATTAGCATTACCCCTGACTTACCTTACTTCTATTATTATTTGCATCCTCACTCCTAATTTTGTCATCTGCTATTTTTTTTTTTACTTGCATGTTTTGATAAAGTAGCTCAAATACATTTTTTAAAGGAGGTGATGTAAAGACCAAAGAAGTATTGAATAAGGGATAGTCTGAAAGACAACAGAAAATTTTCCTCTGCCCTCACATATTTTTCTTCTCTATTTGTCAGGCATACTTGAAATTTTTCCTTAGGGATTTATTCCTTTGTATTAGGCAGTATTTCCTATTAACATGAAATCCCCAGAGAAAGAAGGCACCTTAATCTCAGGTCACTGAGTATGAATTCATTCACCAGCACCTTTTCAAGTGGACAGCTGGGGGTTGGAGTGGACAGAAGTAGAGATGGTATAGGGTAAAGAAGAAGATATTACATGATGAAAAGTAAAAAGGTGCTAGAACAAAATTGAAAGGAAGAAACAGGAAAGGAAACCACTCTTTCCTGATTTCATTTATCTCCCTGCTGAGAAGTAAGAATTTTATTTTTTTACTTAGTTATTTTTGCCTTTGGAGGAGACTTCAAAAGGTAAGAATTAAGTTAAATAACAATGGCAGCTAGCACTTATTTGCTGAACTAGCTGGAAACTTTTGATTACTGAAACATCATGAATAAATGTAGAGGGTCCTAATTTAAAATCATTCAGTTAGAGTAGAAATAACTTGCTTGTATTTTATTCTCTGCAGTACTGAACCTGACATGGTGCTAGCTGAAGCAGGGGCAGGTAAAATACAGACTGCATTGGAAAAAAAATCCTATTTATGTACTACAAAAAAGTAGGTGTCAGATACAATGGGCACTTGTGAACACACACCCCAAAATCAATAAACTTGGATAGGAGTCAAAGTAATGCCTGAAAACAATTCTACAAAAGAGGGAAAAAGAGAGACTGCCACATCCAAACAATCAACTAAACAAAACCGTGCTAATGTGAATAAAAAACTAGATGTCAGAAGAAGTACTGAATGCTGAGAAGAAAGATTCAGATGGCACAATAAAATGGATAAGCAAGCAACTGAATTGTAGATTTAGAACACTTGGCATGCTTCTTCCTTGCTGATTAAAATCTTGGTGGAAACAAAATTCCTTACAAAGTCAAGTTTTTGCAAATATGTCACCCCTTAGATGTAAGTCTAATATCATTCCATGACTTGGAAAATTTAAGTGACTATATAGACCTGTATTTGATTAAAAGTTCATTTTTGTTACTACCAGGGGAAAAGCTAATTGGGCAATTCTCCCATATAGACAAAATAGGAGGAAAATGAACCCTCACAGATTCTCTGAGGCAGTGGCTTATTGACCATTTTTCTGCATGAAGCTAAGTTTCTTTTATCACTCCATACTGAAACCTGATCTCAGTGGGAGGTGGCATTTCCTTTTAGAGCCCAGCTATAAACATTACCTGTCAGGAAATTCAACTAGAAAACACACAGGGTATAAACAGATGTACATTACAGCATCTTCTATGGAAGGTGACTTGAGGGATGTGGCTTAATTGTATTACCCCCACAGTGTGGGAGCCTGGAAGGATTACAGTAAAGTGCTTCATGAATATTTATTAAAGTGGTAAATAAAGATGGTGAGATGGGTCTTTATATCTCAATCCATCTGTATCCTGGGAGGCGAATAATGTTGGAAATTGTAAAGTTCTTATTGCCACATATGTCAGAGAATCATATTACTCACAAATAGCACAGTCATACTGAATTGTAGCTCTTTCCCCCACCTCCATTAGATTTTACTGCCTACTCCATTCTTATTTGGTTGTTACCACTTATTTTCATTGCCAGTGGAGTCCCCCCCGTTCTCTTTCTTTAGACTCACAGGTGGGGATATAGTCTCACATACAAGCTGAAATCATGCCTCAGGTCTCCAATGTGCCTGTGATCCATTTAGCAGGAAGATAGTTATTTGAGATGTTTCTATCTGCTGTTGAATATCTTTGCTCTTACCTCAGGTCTCCCTTCCAGACCCGGAAATTTCTTTCTTCTTACTTTCCCTGTTGTCAAGAAGCCCCAGATGATTTGGTCCACATATTTTTCTGAAAACTTTATTTCATTGCTTGTCCATCCGGTGTTGAGGTGTTAGTAGAAAAAATTAATTAATGGCTCTCTCAGGTAAAAGTATTGCTTTTAACTAGGAACTCATATTGTGTTGATACAAAGGAGCCTAAATATTTTATATGCTGTGTTACTTTTGGGAACTCTTCTTAGTAGCAGAGCATTATCATAATCCCAATAAACCCACATTTATAATTTGCCATGCCTTTTTTTTTTTTTTTTGAGGGAAGGTACAGGCAGGAATGCAGGTGAGCAGAGGCAGGCAAGCAGGAAGAGAGAGGATGAAGAAGCATTTTATTTAGTTGCTCATCTTAGTTGCTGCCCCCTGCCCCACCTCCTAGTCATGAGCCCTGATCCTTGGGATGTATGTAGACTATGACAGCCAGAGGTGGAGGACTTATTTTCTAAACCATTGGGATGTGCCTTGGTTTCTTGTGATTTGTGGCTTCTACTTAAAAGTTAATTTTTTTTACTTCTAATTTGAGAGTCACAGTTATCAATTCTACATCTTAGACTTCCCATGTTGCTCTATATGCTAGGAGGACATTAATAATCAGCAAAATTCTCCTGTAAATAAATCCTGAGGTTTAATCTCGAGGCGTTGACTTTCCTTACTTTCCCAGATCAAAGTTAAGATTAGCAAACATTTCTAAATCTAATTCAAAGATTGGCCCTTTCTGACTGGATTCATTTTCAGTCTTTTTCAAATATATATTTAAAATCCAACAATGGCAATATTTTTGTTTTTTAAAGGGAAAGAGGTAGGTAGAAAGGAAAGGCAGAATCTCTTGTAATGTGTTACAGCTCACTTAAGAATAATTGCTACATGAACTTGCTCGTCAAGTTCTTACTAAAAGCTTTTTGCATTAAATAAGCTTGAACTAAGGTATGTATTTAAGTAGTCAGAATCACAATTTCCTGTCTTTTTCATGACTTTGAAATCATAGTGTTTTCCCAGCTATATGTCTGCCTAATAATATCACAACCAATGTTTTGAAGTCACATTCCTGTCCCTACATCTTTTTTCGTATATTAGTCTCAGGTAATATCACTGCCTCTGTAGGCTCATTCTGACCTTCAGTTGTTTCCAGAATTGCTACTTCTCTAGCACCTCACTTCTTTGCAAATGCCCTTTGAGTTCAGAGTTGGACATCAAATAACTTTGCTTTGAAATCTCCAGGCTGCAGTATGGGTACCTCAAAGTCACAGCTGTAGCTGTTTTCACAACATGTTGAGGAGGCATGCTTGGTAAACGCCATTTACTCTGTCCTATCTCGTTGTATGTATTTGACTGAGGTGTAAGTCAGGCAGCGCATCGAAGTCTAAACAATGTCATTTTGCATTTTCCAAAATTAAGAAGCAGAATGTGTTGTAGTACAGTTTTCCTTTGTGTCACTGACCTTTCTTTCACGGAGACAGTGTCACCTCTGTATTTGTGTACATCTTTAAGATTTTCAGGGGAGATTCACAAACAACATATACTGATTTTCAGCACAGTATGTTTTGTGCTTCTCTTGATGACACAATTATCATACAGGAGACACACTGGGTTTCTGGTGTGATGGAATTCTTTCTCATGCTCTTTTTCAAAAAGGACCGTACAGCTACATGATGTGCTCTTTGAGACCTAAGAGCCCTCCATCTTTACAAAACAGTGACATTTTACTGCACCCATAGTTGTAACTCATTATTTACTCCTAAATTCATACTGATCATTGTTGTACTACGTCCTGGTTGAAAATAAACTCTATCTGCTCATTTACTCTTCTAAGACATTGAGAGTAAACTGTAGTAAGGAAAAATTTCTATTTAAAACTTGAAAACTTAATTCACTCGTCAGTTATGGGAAAGCTGGTGAACATGCACGTTCTAGCTTTGGTTTCTGTTTCCCATTAGTTAGAAAAGGAGCCTGTACTAGTCACAGAGATAATTGAATGGGAGGTAGGGAACAGAGCCTGGAGGAAGCCTTGATAACATTCAGTTCCTGCAGTGGTCTCGCCAGTTTTTAGTCACGTAAATTTCTAGGACATCTGAGCATATCCATGTTCAAATATAAATACCCAAATTACCTTAAAGTTAAATAGACATTTTGAAACGTGATGACTTTGTTGTCAATAATGTCATCATGGCTGCCTTTCAACATATGGAAATTTGGGAATAGAGTGACTATTTGCTCATCAATTTTTCATCTTAATTAGGCTTGCCAGATTTAGCAAACAAAGACATGGGGCACCCATTAAATTTGAATTTCAGATTAACAATGTTTTTTAATATAGGCTCCCTATAATACTTCGACAGGTATTGCATGAGGCATACTTTATACTAAAAAAAATTTTTGTGTGTGTTGCTAAAACTCAAATGCAATGAACACTTCTGGCAACTTTAATCTTACTGAAAATAAGTATATGTCCTAATGAAAAGCTCACAAATTCAGTATTGTTAGAACTTGCAACTAGAGTTACAGACCTTGAAAAAAAAGAGGGATACAAAAGGAAATCTGATTTCTGAACTACAGCATTTCACATCTATTATCCTCTCTTATAATCCTAACTCAAGTCATTAGCACATGATATTTTGCAGCTGGTTGGACCAGCTGTTGTAACAGGAATTCAGGGAGGGATAGAAGGACATTTTTAACGTTTATTTTGGAATGCCTTTGCAAACCCAGGCAAGTAAATGTGCAGTAGCAGGTGAAGCAAAGAACCAAGAAAAAGGGTTGAAAGCAGAATTTCATCATTTGGGTAACTGTAAAGTGAAAAATCTAGTATGTGGTGTAAAATTCTGGAATGTAGTGCCTGCTATTTGCTTTCCCCAGGTGGAAAACTTTATTTCTTTAGTGTGCACATGTGTGGTTGGTATTACCTCACAGTGTCTTTGTAAATAGGCCATCTGGGCCACTCAGAGGTATAAATTTGTCCACCTAAATGGTCAATATTAGTAAATTATGCTCTTGATTTCCATGTTCAGCCTCATTTACAGAGTCATAAGTTAGAAGAACACAACCATGGCTTTTGAAGTTCCACTGTTAAGTGTCCAGACCCAAGGCACTCTGGATTGTACCTCCTACCAAAATACAATCTATAATGACTTCAGAAACACCACTTAATCCTGGTCTTCTGAGAGCAGAAGCCTGGGATGTTATTGTGTTTTGTACTTGAAGGCTAATGATTATATCTCCTGGCAGGACCACTTGGGACCTACAGTGAAATTAAACCATCATTGCTGTAATACCTCTAAAAATGGGTTCAGCGTCTAACATCTGTTTAATGATGCATTCTTTTTGAAAAGTTGCACATTTGAAGTCTCTTCCAAAAGCAATAAAAATGTCTTTTAACTTCGATCTCAACTAGGAGTAAAACAAATTTTCCCTTTCAACACCAAGCTCCACCTTTCTGAAAAGCTTGAGGAAGTTCAGGAATCATTCCTGGGGCACTTCCGTTTCTTCATACAGAACATCTGGCGAAATATGAATGATCATGGTGTAAATTTCTAAAAGAGTTCTTAGCTAGGACGCTTTGATGACCTTAAGAAAGGTAAGTGCATAATTTTGTTTCCATGGCCCGTTCCTTCTTGGGTCACCCCTGGGATGTGACCAGAACTTCATACAGAAGTAGAAGAGGTGAAAATCTTATTCTCTACATGTCTTGTGTCTATTATAAAACCCTCAGTCACTCTCTACTAGATACCAAATAATGTTCCATCCCTAAAGACTGACTTTTAAAGACTTCTGAGGATGTTCTGTTGATCGATAAGGGCATTTCAACAAGACCACCCATCATTGTGAGGGATTCTCCTGCACATGGCTGGATGTTTACCATGCATGATCTTCCTGTCACTTTGAAACCAGAAATTTCCAAATGCTCTTCAGTGTTGGTAATATTCCTAGTCAGATCCACCCTTTCAGAGAATGGTTTCATTTACTGTTCCTACCTATAATCTCATGATTCCACTGGGTGTGTATTATATCCCTGACACAGTATTTACTATTTGCTACCGTGAAGATTAAAAGGGATAAATGAATAAAGCAATACATCTCTCCTTGTATTTAGTAAAGGTTCCCTAACTGCAGAAATATCTCCTCTTTACTTGTTCTGTGTATAATTTTGCTCTTAACCTCATTCCATTTATTTGGGCAAATACCTTTTTCTGACCTCTACATATTCAAACCTTACTTTCTTTTAGGTTCAGCTCCCTTTTCTAAGACACAAATGAAATAGTGTTTATAGTATTCTATGACCAAAACCAAGCCAATACCTCAGGGACAGAGGCAGAGAGTGTTCATGGAAAGCACAGTGACAGTAGTTCATTTTGGTGGAAGTAAATAGAACATTGAGCGTGTCAGGAAATGAGGTGGGAAAGATAGCCAGGAGCCACATCACAAAGTATTTCGTGTGATGAGCTATGGAGTTTGGATGTCATTCAGTAAGTTACAAGAGTGAATGGAAGATTTCATTTTACTTATCTTTCCTGCCTTATATTGCATATTTGTATGTATTTTCCAAACAGACTGTCTCTTCTTCATAGACAGAGCCTACATTTGTTTCATCTTTATGTTTTCTACACGTTTGTCAAAATATTTTGCAGATAGCATATTTGACAAGATTTTTTTGATGAATGAATGAAAACAACAATGAGCACCTTAGAATTTTTTTCTCATATAAAGAATACTTAACCACTTGCTTGTTTTATTAGTCTGATATGGGGCTTTGGAATTTACCTTTACGTCTATTTAGCGAGTAACATTTTAGGTTCAGTGTAAGCAGTTGGTTTCCAGTTTCTTTGGATACTGAGCAGCATCGTCCGTTTTATTTTTCATTTTCATCTTCACAAAACGGGTCCTATAATCATAAAACAATGGCTCAAGCTCTGATTCTTGGTAATAATAAATCAAAAATTATGACAGAATGATAAAAAAAATTAGGTCCTAAACCCCATAACTAATTCTTCTTTGGAAACTCTCTGAGCCCCAGTAGTTCTCTCTGTCCTGAAGGCTTGCAGACATGGATTATGTTTTGTACTTGAAGGCTAATGATTACATCTCCTGGCAGGGCTTTAAGAGAGGAAGGGAGGCTCAGAAATGTGGCTCCTTCGTAGAAAAGGGTTTTGTCTTCTGTCTCCAAACTGTCAATAATCACACCCTGGCTTATCTTATTTGACAGAACATTGGAGGAAAAATATTTCCCAATCCTGCTGGGCCTGAAGGCTGGAAAGCAGTCAGATAGCTCCATTCCAAAATAGTTGAAGCTTTGAGTGAAGCATTATCTTTGTAGAACATAAAACAGGGTGCATTTCTGTCATTTGTCCATTTATGCTCGCACACTGTCTGCCGTGTTCATTTTCCTCTCTGTATTAGGAAGGGGGAAATGATTAGACAATCACGGACTCTGGTTCAGGAGGAAGGTGCTTAAGTGGTTAAATTAGCCTTGCATGTACCCTGGGGTTTATGGGAAACCCTACTGGGAAGAATTTTTATAGCTTGAATGGTCAAGATTAATTAAGCCGATTTCATGTTTCTATTAAACTCACATAATGAGGTGAAACTTCCGAAGAAGTGCCAAACTTGGACTGGGCCATAAACTTGTTTTTACCAGCTTTTTGCTAATTTAAATGAATAGGGGGGAAAAGTAAACATTCTTTCTGTTTGCTTGCTGCAAATTAGTCTTCCTGGGTGGAGGATCTCTGTAGCTCTGGAATGAAGGTGATGCTTTCTTGTTCGTTATAACATCCTTGCTGTTTTGCAGTCTGTGATGTGGATGGAGATTATGTGAGTGAGCAAGAGGAAAGAGAGAAAACACCAAATTATATAATACATGTCTTATGTAATGCCATTTGGGCTATTTAAAATGAATGTCATGAATTTTTAATGCAGAAGTTTAGGAAAAAATTGGTAAGAGTTTGCAAAAGTCCTGGCCGAATCTGATCTCATTACAACAAATCACTCTACCAGATGGACCCATATATGATTCTGAAACATGGATGGTTTACTGTTAATAATATGGCTATTTTATGTCAGTATTTAAGATTAAGTTTCTCAGCTTGGGCACTTTGGCCATATTAGACTGGATAGCTGTGGTGAGGGTGGGCGGGGGAGTTATCCTGGGAATTACGGGATGTTTGCATCATTCCCTGGCGTCCACTACTTTATGGAATGGGAATCTTCCCCCAACCCTCCCTTTATCAATTCTGGATAATCAAAAATAAATAAATAAATAAATGACTTCAGACATTGCCAAATGTCCTGGAGTAGAAGTCAGGCAAAATCCCCTTCTTTAAGATATATTGCATTTAACAATTATTCACAAAATAGAATCATAGTCTTAAAGATGCTTAACAATCTACCCCCACCATTTACCTAGATGATAATTAGCCAGCATCCTCCATCTTTTCTTACACAGCCAACATTTAGCTATTCAACACTCAATCACTGAGTGCTAATAGCCCCTAGTGGAGATACGGATCTTGCCTTATAACACTATCTAAAATTTTTATCACCTCCAAAAGAAAGCCCAAGCCCTGTAGCAATCACTCCTTATTTCCTCCCCAGGTCCCTGGCAACCCCTAATGGACTTGCTGTTGTAGATTGGCCTGTTCTAGCCTTTTCAAATGTGGATATCCTCTGTCTTTCCAAAGTTTGAATTCCTCCACTTCACTTTTTTGGTAGACCCACACTAGTAACTGCTTCATGAACTGCAAGAAATCCAAGGAGGATTTTTGCTTTTACAGCAAAAAGTAAAAGGCAAAAATACTATTTCAATCAGTTTTGTAGCAGATGCTTAGGAGGCAGCAATGAGTGGTTCCACCAAGCTCCTTACCAGAACTCCTCTTGACAGACTGTGTGTGTGTCACATCATTCTACCTTTTACTATATGTGAGTGTGATTTTAGGTTTTATGTGTAACTTGGTATGATTCAGTGGGTTATTTTGGGGGCCTAGGAATGCTCAATATATTTTCCATATAAATGAATGATAACTGCTTCTTTGCTTTATGCCATTTTTGCTTGAAATGTGACTTCCAGAGTGTGAGGATGACCTCTCAATGGAATCATGTGTTATGTGGCTGCTATGGTCTGAACGTTTATATCTCCTCAAAACTCATATAGCAAATCCTAACTTCTGTGCTGATATAGGAAGTGGAGCCTTTGGGAGTGATTAGGTTAGTGAGAGTGAAGCCCTCATAAATGGAATTAAAGCCCTTTTGAAAAACTCCGTAGAGCTAGCTTGTTCTTTCTGCTATGAGGGGTTACAGTAAAAAGATAGTGGCCTAAGATGTAGGTCCTCATCAAACATTGAATCTGCCTGAACTTTGATCTTGGACGTCCCAGACTCTGATGCTATCAAAGATAAATATTTGTTGTTTATGAGCTACTCAGTTTATGGTATTTTTGTCATAGCATCCTGAATGGACTTACACATTGACCTGTTTTGCTTGACTTTGCACAATATTTTGAGGTTCATTCTGAAGTTCAGACCTGTTTCCCCAACCATCTGCTTCATTGGCCTGCCTATGCCTCATCTTGCTCGGGTATAATTGAATGGATCACTTGTCTGCCAATGTTTTGCACTCTGAGTCAATGGTGCCCAGTCACCCAAACTATTAACCTGGAGACTGTTGATGTACTTACCTCTTTCTTCCTGAGGGAGAACATTCAATTGGCCAATAAATCCTGTCCTTTTAAAGTGCTAGTGCCTTCATTCAGATCCCAATTATTCCTCCCAAAGATTGGTTTCATGACCCTTCACCACATCTCGATCTAGTCTCTATAATCCTTCTGTAGCAATCTATTGATACTATTTCTCTTCCATTCAAATTCTTCGGTGGTGCCCCTTTGCTTTCTGGAGCCTGGAGCAAGGCTAACTTCCTCACCATAGCACATCAAGACTTTTCTGATCTGACCCTTTTCTACCTCTCCAACTTGTTCCCTTACCTTATACTCACACCTTAGCTATAACAAGTTATGTATTTTCTTAAATGCTCTGTACATTTTAACTGTCCTCTGTCTTAGCACATGCCCTTCCTTTGGTCTACAATGTCTGGTAGCTCCTCCTTCTCCAGGAAGTCTTCTGCTCCATCTGGGCAGTGGCTCTTTTGCTGATGCTTCCTTGAGTCATAGCAATTCCTATTTTTCTGTTTACTGCCTGCTGCTGTAGGAATTGTGCCTTTGTATTAGTGTCTTAAGGCTGCCATAATAGCATACCACATGTTAGGTGACTTAAACACAGAAATTTACTTTCCCCAAAATTCAGAGCCTAGAAGTCCAAGATCCTGGTGTTGGCAGGTTTGGCTTTTTCTGAGACCCTCTTCTTTCATCTTGCAAGTGACTGCTTCTCTCTGTGTCCTATCACGGTCTCTTTGTGTAGATTTTGTGCTAATCTCTTCCTCTGTAAGAATACCAGGCACATTGAATTTGGAGCCACATCAACCACCCTATTTTAACTTTCTTACCCCTATAAAGTTCCTGTGATGGAGTAGAGTCAAATTCTGAGGTTCTGGGAGTTAGGACTTCAACATCTGAAGCGCGAAGGCGGACACAGTCAGTCTGTTGCAACCTTTCATTTTCACTTTGCCAACAGTCCTTAAATAGGGTCACAGTAAATATGAGAATAAATGGAAGAGTTCAAGATTAAAGGTCATGGAAAGAGGGTGATCAGAAAGGAGGGAGAAGAGAAAGAAGAAAGGTATATGCAGAAAATTATACCAGAAAATCATGATAATGACGTTGCTAAGCTTTGGTATTGAATATAGTGCTCGGCTCAATGAAGATTTCCTGAGGCCAGGAGTAAAAGGGAAAACACTAAAAGGTCTCTTATACTTTATATAAGAGTATCTTAAGAAGAGATAATAAGAGTTAAAAAGGATATACTTTATGATGTTTATTTCTTCCTTTTCTTTAAAGGTAATTTATTTTTTCAATGAAAAAAATTGTTATTGCCTTAACTCTGACTTACAAAATAATACAACCCCATATGTGCAGATTCACTCATCAAATATATGACAACACACTGTGCACACCATCAAGTTACCAAATATCCTCCACCACTGTCCGTTAGATTCCACCACAATTTGTTCCTGCCCCCACCCGCTTCCCTGCTGGTAGCCTCAGTTCTATTGTCAATGTCCAAAGGTTGTTTTTCTTAGGTCTGTTGCTGTATTGTATTTCTTTATAGTCTCTATATGAGTGGGATCATTCAGTATTTGTTTTTATCCTTCTGACTTATTTCATTAAACATAATTCTTTCTAGTTCCATCCACATTGTCCCAAATGACAGGATCTAAATTTTTCGGGCTGCAAATATTAATTCTATTGTATATACAGCACATCTTTTTATCCACTTATCTGAAGGTGGGCACTTAGGTAATTTCCAATTCTTGGTTATTGTAAATAATGCTGCAGTGAACATAGAGGTGCATATATCTCTGTGAATTAGTGGAGTTTTTTGTTTGTTTATTAGCTTTTAAGGTAAATACCCATAAGTGGAATGCCAGGATAATATGGAATTTCCATTCTCAGTGTTTTGAGGCATGACCATATTCTTTTTCATAAAGACTATGCCAGTTTGCACTCCTACCAACAGTCTGAGAGTTCCCTGTTCTTTGTTTCCCTGTCAACATTTGTTGTTTGCAGGCTTTTGGATAATAGCCAATTTCACAGGTGAGAGGCGATATCTCATTGTTGTTTTGACTTGCATTTCCCTAATAACGAGAGGGAGAACATCTTTTCATGTGCCTATTGACCATCTGTATGTCTTTTTTGGAGAAATATCTATTTAATTGTTTTGCTCATTTTTTATTTGGTTATGTGTTTTTCTGTTGTTGAATTTTGAGTTCTTTGTATATTTTGTATATAAAGCTTTAGTCAGATGTATGATGTGCAAAAATATCTTTTCCTTGTAAGTAGGGTATCTTTTTATTTTGGTGATAAGTTTTTTTTTTATCCCTGTGCAGCAACTCTTTAGTTTGATGTAGTCCCATTTGTTTTGTTTTGTTTTGTTTTGTTTCCCTTCCCTCTGGAGTTGAATCCCTAAGACCTCTCTAAGGCCAAAGTCATGAAATGTATTGCCTATGTTTTCTTCTAAGTATTTTATCATTTCCAATATTATATCCAAGTCTCTAATCCATTTTGAATCAAATTTTTGTGTATGGTGTTACACAGTGGGTCTAGATTCATTCTTTTGAACAAGGTTGTCCATTTTTCCCAATACCATTTGTTGAAATGACTTTTCTTTCTCCATCGTATGCTCTTAGGTCCTTTGTCATAAATTAACTGATCATATATATATATTTATATATATATATATATATGAGTCTATTTCTGGTAATTCAATTCTACAGCTAACCTATGTATTTATTTTTATTCAGGTACCATACAGTTTTGATCACTATTACTTTAGAGTATAGCTCAAGATCTGGGAGTGTGATACCTTCACTTTTGTTTTTTTTCTCATGATGGCTTTGGCTATTTAGGGTGTTTTGTGATTTCATACAAATTTCAAACTTTTTGCTCCATTTCCTTGAAAAATGCCAGTGGAATTTTGATGGGAATTGTATTAAGCTTGTATATTAATACAGGAAAAATAACCAATTTAACAATGCTAATTCTTCCCAATCATGAACACAGACTATTTTTCCATTTTTGTTTATCTTTTTCTATTTCTTTTCAAAATGTCTTATAGTTTTCACTGTATAGGTTTTCACCTCCTTTGTTAAGTATATTCCAAGGTGTTTAATTCTTTGTGTGTGTCTACTGTAAATGGAATAGTTTTCTTGAGTCATTTTGTTTGCATAAAAATGCAGGAGATTTTTATATGTTAATCTTGCAACCTTCCACATTGCTGTACTCATCAATTAATTCTAATAGTGTTTTTGATAGAGCGTTTATATATATTTTCTACATATAATATATCACATGCACATAGTGATAGTTTTACTTCCTCTTTTATAATTTGGGGTCCTTTTTTAACTTTCTTTTACAAATTAAAATAAACTCATATATATATATACATACATACATGCATATATATTATATATATAAGTTTCTCATATGTACAGTTTCCTCATTCCTCAGATAGGTGTCAACACATGCTGCCCTCCACCAAATCACCAAGTGCTCTTCACTACTGCCCAGCGGGCTCTGCCATCACTTGCCCCCCCGCCACCCGCTCTGCTCCATTCCCTATTGGTAACCTCAGTTCTATTGCAAATGCCCAAGGACTGGTTTTGTCTGATTTGTTCCTTTGTTTTGTCTATTCATATTCCACCTATGAGTGAGATAATCTGATACCTATCTTTCTTCTTTTGATTTATATTAGTTAGTATAATCCCCTCTAGATCTAGCATGTTGATTCAAGTGATAGGATTTCATCTCTTCTAAGAGTTGTGCAGTATTCCATTGTGTATATATACCACATCTTCTTTATCTCTTCATTTGACTTTAAGCGCTTAAGTGGTTTCCGGTTCTTAGCGATTGTGAACAAAGCTGCAATAAATATGGGGGGGGTGTGTGCATAAATTTCTGCAAATTAGTGTTTTTGTGCCTTTTGGATAAATACCAGAAGTGGCATGTTAGGATCATATGGAATTTCCGTCTTCAAGTTTTTGAGGAATCTTCATACTATTTTCCATAGGGGTTGCACCAACTTGCACTCTCACCAATAGTGTAAAGGTGTTCCCTTTTCTCCACATCCTTGTCAGCATTTGCTGTTTCCAGACTTTTGGATAATAGCCCATCTCTCAGGTATAAGGTGATATCTCATTGTTGTTTTGATTTGCATTTCCCTGATAGCCAGTGAGCAGGAATTTCTTTTCATGTGCCTGTTGGCCATCTGTATGTTCTCTCTGGAAAAAAACGTCTCTCCAATTCCTCTTCCCATTTTTTTTTTAATTGGATTGCCTGTTTTTCTGTTGTTGAGTTTTATGGGTTCTTTGTATATGTTGGATATTAAGCTCTTATCATAAATATGAAACACAAATATCTTCTCCCAGTTAGAAAGTTGTTTTTGGTTTGCTGATGTTTTCTTTCTCTGTGAAGAAGAACTTTACTTCCAATAGTTTATTATTTTTTTTCTCTTGATGCTGGTGTTGAGTCCCCAAAGACTTCTCTAAGACTGATGCCATGGAAAATCTTTCCTATGTTGTCCTCCAAGAATTTTATGGTTTCTAGTCTTATGAACAAGTATCTATTTCATTTTGAGTTAATTTTTGTGAATGGTGTTATCTTCATTCTTTTGTATGTGGCTATCCTAGACTCCTTTTATTTCTTCTCTTCATCAAATTGCTCAGGCTAGGTCCTCCAGTACAATGTTAACTAGCAGTAGTGAGAGCTGACATTGTTACATTGCTGTCCATATCTCTCTTTAGTTCTGCTAATAATTACTTTGTGTATTTTGATGTTCCTTCATTTGGGGCATATCTTTTAATGAGAGTTATGTCTTCTTGCTGAATTGACTCCTTAATCATTATGTAATGTGCATTCCTGTCTTGTTGCTTTCTGTTTTATTTGATGCAAGTATGGTTCTACCTGACTTTTTTAGTTATCATTTGATTTTAGAATTGTCTTTCAACCTTTGACTTTGAGCCTATTTTTATACTTTGAATGTAGATGAATTTCTTGTAGGCAAAAAATAAGTCTGGGTTATGTTTCTAATCCATTCAACCACTCTAAGTCTTTTGATTGATGAGTCCTGTCTATTAACATTTAGGGTGATTGTTGATATGCTACTGTTTATTTGCATTTTTTAAATCATTTTCTGGGTGTTGTTACAGATAGCAAATCTTTTCCTCTCTTTCTCTACTTAGATGCTTTGAAAGCATTTATGTTGTATTCATTTTTCCCATTAATTTTCTACTTTTTTTATGAATTTGGGTTTTGAGGTTATCATAGGATTTAAAAATTGTTTCGACCCTTATAGCTTATTTCAACTTGAAGGCAAGTTAGTCTTGAGTTCATTCTAATAGTTCAAGCTATCACTTTCCTCCTCTCTACTCCCCATTTTATAGTTTTGGCATTGTATGCTGTCTTCATTTATTGTAATTCATTTCTCTATTTCCTAGCTTGTTTGGGAGCATTCCTCTTCTCTGTTTTCAAGCTCACTGATTCTATTGGAGACATCTGCCAGCCAATGCTTAAGCCCCTCTATTGTGTTCTTTAGCTCAGCTATTGTGTTCTTTAACTCTATGAATTCTGTTGAAACTATCTCCTATTTTCTCTATCTTTTTTATAGTTCTCTTTTTGTTTTCCATTGTTTTGGTTTCAGTGAGTATCAATAAAAATCTTGCTTAAAAGTCTTTATCAGGTAGTTTAATTTGTTTGTATTCAGATTTTCCCTTGAGGTTTTGTTTTGGTCCATCATTTTGCATATATTTCTCTGTCTCTTTGACCTGTTGACATTCTGTGTGTGGGGGTTTGTTTGCTTTTTTTGGGGGGTGGGGGGTAGGGGGAGTTAAGCTTCCCTCATGTAAAGACCTTTCATTAGGGGATCACATTACACAGTATAGGCCTGGAATATTGATCTGAAACACTGAACTTTCTTTAGTTGTGTGATATCAGCACTCAGAACCCTGGTTGAGGGCTGAGAGTGTTGGAGCCAGGCTACACTGTTAGAGTTGGAGTAAGGAATAGAGCTTCCCCCTAGAGTCACAGGTATGAAAAACAGGGCACAAGTAGAGAGGCTAAAGAGTTATGGCCCCAGTTCACAAGCAGACCACATTCCCAATAGAAGCCACAGAAGATAGAGGACTGATGCTAGCAAAGTATACTACCCTGTGAAAATCCCTCAATCCTACAGTGGAGGGGCAGTCAGTTCTAGCAGAGGATGACAAATAAGGCCTGGGGCCTGAGGGTAAAAGCTCTAGAAAGTACCAAGGAGATAGCAAAACTGCTTAGCAGTAGCCCCAAGCAGGTAAAAACTTTCCTTCCAAAGGAGTCTCTTAGATGATTTACCCTGAGAGAGCCTGAGAGTAGAATATTCCTGCTGGAATTTCTCAGCTATTTGTGCTATCCCAGACCTGACTATCTGTCTCCAGAAGCTTGGGAAACAGCAACTATGATGGCACAAATAGTCTGGTACAAATGTGATAATGGCCCCATTTTCTCATGGGGCCTTCCTGCAGTGTCAGACTCCAGTGCCCACACTGTACAGAAGCTGTATTTATGTTCATAAGGAGGACTTCCAGTCCATGGTGAGGTTTTTGTTTCAATAAATGAAGGTTCCCAAATGTGGAGGCACCCACCGTGGGGTAAACCCTTCAGCTGATAGTGTCCATATGATTGGTTTCTCCCTGTGGAACTAGGGGCTACTGAATAGGGCAGTAAGACAGTGAAACACATCAGCTTCTCCTCCCATTTGTGAAGGTACATTATTTTGCTTTTGTGGATTTATTGGTTCTCATTCCTTTTCAAAGTTTCTATTTGTTAAATAGATAAAATTTTGTTGTGTCTGTGGGGGAGGAGGTGAGCTTGCGATTTTGATAGTCTGCTGTGTTGGAACCAGAATCCATATATACATTTCTACTATTTCCTTTAGAATTTTTAGACTGTATTTAAATTTAGAGAACTAAAAAAACTCTGTGCTCTAGGAGTTTTAAAGTTAGTTATAAAACTTAATTTATTTACTTGGCCAGGTGGGGGGATAAAAATAAGTGGTATTTCAATATAATTCACTTCTAAAAACAGCTTTATTATGCTTAATATAAGCAGGATTGACACCACATTTTCTGTTTCCACCTTCAATATGATTAAATCCTCCTACTGAGGATTTAACATTGACATTTGAAGGAAATTGATAGAAAATGAAAACCAGAGAGGATACAATTCATTAGCCTGAGCTTTGTTTTTTGGAGAGAGGATTTATATAAGGGTATATCTAATTTAGGATTTCTGTCAAAGTCTTTGATTCTGAATGACGTTGTCAGTGAGAACCACAGACACTTCAAAAGGATCTCATGTGACATCTAATCCATTAGGTACTCAGTTTCTTCTTGCAATAATAGATCTGAAGGTTGGACCAGGATCTCTGAGGACCAGCCTAGTACCCATATTCTGAAATTTTATGTCTTCTGGAAAGTTCCGGAAATCAGAATTTCTCATACTCTCCCCAAAATTTAAAGTTAGTGACTACTATCAACCACCATATTTTCTTAACACAGTTGAATAATGAATAATAGTATGTGCTCACAAAATGTTGAGTGAGTACTTTTTATATAATCATTATCATATGTGAGGCAAATGATGTTAAACCCTTATTTTAAAGATAATATGACTGGAGTTTAGCAAATCAGGAATTTACTGCTAATAGCATTGCTGCCAACTGAATGCTGGGTATGTGATTTGTTTTGAGTTGTAATGATTATGTTATGCCACCCAGAGTAAGTGCTGAACTTAGACTGGGCTTGTTAGAGTGGAATTCAGCAAAGCACAGTACATTTAACATAGTGATTTGTAAGGCAGTATAAAATGGTATCAACAGCTTTGAAGTTCAGTTATCAAAGATCACTAGGAACACATCTGAAATTAAAGTTAAGATTATTAAACTTGCTACAGAAAGAACTGTGTAACATGCTGGTAAGGATTGATTTGGGGGCCATCTGTTATGGTCTGTGCTCATGCTGAAGGATTCTAAGAAGGAGTTGTTATGGACTAAATTGTGTCCCCCTGGAAAAGGTATTTTGAAATTTCTAACCTCTAGTACTTCAGAATGTCACCTTATTTGGAAATAGGGTTTTACAGTGTCAGTAAAGCTTAAATTGAATCATTGGAAGGGATCCCAATCCAATATGACTGGTGACTTTCTAGAAAGGGGAAATTTGGACCCCGAGATAAGTATGAATAGAAGAGAAGTATGTGAAAACACAGGAAGAAGACAACCATGTAATCAGAGTGAAGCATCTGCAAATCAAAGGATGTCAAGTATTGTCAGAAAACATCAGAAGCTAGAAGAAGTGAAGAAGAGCATGGCATGGTGATACCTTGTAGCCTCCAGAACTGTAAGGGAATACATTTCTGTTGTTTTAAGTCACCTCATTTATGGAACTGCTTGTTGTAACAGCCCTAGAAACTTGAAGGAGCTCAGCTCAGTTATGGATTGGTTGCTTTCAATTCAGATAATACGTGTTTTAGTGATCTTACAGGATGGGAGAAATTATGGGACACTTGGAGTATTAGTTGTAAGAAAGTACTGATCATATAAAAAGAAAGAATTGTTGGTCATTTTACAGCTGCCTTGTGGTTTTGCCCAGGTTCTGTTAGAAATATTGATGCTTAGGAACATCTCAGTCTGGTTATCAATAGGGCTGATTTTCTCCTTCTGAGATTTTATCTTAAGAGTGATATATTAATTTTAACTAATTATTAACTTTTTTATTTTCAATTTAAGCAACAATATAAAGTTTCTTTTTAATATTAAGAACGTATTAATACAGTGATTTTAGGTAGGACAAAAATTGTGTCCCCCCTGGAAAAGATATTTTGAAATTTCCAACCTCTAGTACTTCGGAATGTCACCTTATTTGGAAATAGGGTGCCAGAATGTTTGCAATTTGGGAAAATTTTATGACAAGATTACTATAGGTTTCTGCTGATTTGAATTAAAAAGAAAAGTTAGATCTTTGTCTCATGCATTTATTTGCAAGTATTGAGAATTTATACATGCAAATGTTTCCACTTGTTTTTATAGAGCATGTAGGAATGAGAAAAAGGATATAAAAATTACAAGTGATATAAAAATTACAAGTGCTATAACTTAAGACAACAATAATTGATTAATTCCAAGACATTAATTTTGTTTCTATACACAGAACATAAAAATCTTGCTTCTTTTATTTGTTATTCTTTTTTAAATTTGTTATAAGTTTGTGATTTACTTGGGTTTAAAAGATTCTTGTTTTGGGCAAGAAACTCTCTTAGGCTGAAGCTTATTTATTTAAGATAAACTGTGTTAAACTAGATATATTTTTAGTTTTCCTTTTGATTCAGTGATGCATTTATTTTTAATTATAAATAATCCTAGAAGAATCAAAAGATTCTTTTTGTTCTTTATACTTTAATGTGAAGCTACTTTATTAAGTAATATCTCTCCTAAAACTCAGCTGGTGGAGTTGACTGAGAGGGCAAATCTGAGCATGGTTCCTCTGTTAAAGATTAAGCTCTCTTGAAGACAGTTGTTACCTAGGACAAGGGACAAGGAGATTGGTAAGAGAGTTATAGAAAGGGCAGCAGGTGAAACCTCAAGTCTTTTATTTATAAAGTTTGTCTGGGATTGACTCTGCAATAAGATAAGGATAAGTAAATACCGAACTTTTGCTCCCTTCTGCACATGCCCATGCCCATGTATTTCCATACACTGGTTAGAACCCGGAGTTCCATTATTGACGTGCCTTTTAAGCAGACAGGTTTTGAAGGTTTAGCTAGAAACCCAGCCGCCAGTTGTAACATTTTTTTTTTATGCTATCTTGCTTTTCTATTTACTACTGTTCTTGGAAGAGTCATTTGGAGGATGGCCTGCTCATAAATTTAGATCTACCACCAATGTGCAAATATTATCTTGAGATGATAAACTATGAGCAGACCCTAATGAGGAACAAACGTTGAGGGAGACAGAAATTGTATTCACTTCATTCTTTAAATTTTTTCTTGATTTTTCTTATCCACTTTTGATCTCATTAGTCATGCTTTTGAATCTGGAGACTTCAGTGTGAACAACCACATGTAAGTTCAGGCTCAGAATGAATCATAGTTCTCTGTATCTCTCATATTTCCTAACCATTATTTTATATTTCACATTTATTAAAATATTCTTTACATATAGTAAAATCTTACCCTTTGGCAAATGCACAGTGTGCAGTGAACATGAACAACAGTTCTGGTATTCCTCAAATTCTCTTGTATTCCTTTATTGCTTTGTATTTATCCAACCTCTGGCAATCACTGATTTGTTTTCTGTCCTTGTAATTTTGCATTCTCCAGAACGTCATGTAAATTGAATCATATAAGATATAGCTTATTGAAGACAATTTCTTTTTAGTTAGCATAATGCATTCTTCTCATCCATGTTTTCATAGGGTTCAGCAGTGATAAAATGGTTATTGTTGAGTAATATCCCTTTATATGTATGTACCACAGTTTGTTTACTCACGCAGTAGGTGAAGGACATTGAGGAGAGTCATGTTTTTGGACAATTATGAATAAAGCTAGAACTATTCATGTGAATGTTTTTAGAACATAAGCATTCATTTTATTTATTTTTAATGTGAAATATGCTGAGGTCAACTGAAAACAGCAGATAATCTCTAATGGCTTACAGAATCTCTACAGTTTATTTAATAAAATGAGAAATAGATAAGTACCCACTTTGGAGAGCAAGAAGATAAGATAATCTAATAAATTCAGCCTTTATTTTTTAATTGACAATTAAGCCTACAAGCATTTATTCTGGCAAAAGATATCTTTTGAAAGTTGACTCCAAAGTCAAAGCAAAGGGGAATGTTCAGTCAAGTGAAGGGAGGTCTGAAAACAAGAGATCTTGTATAAAGCAGGCAATGAAATGATTTGGTAACCTTTGTCTTTTCAACTAATATTCATCAGTGCTGGATGAGGGTATGAGGTCAGTTTAACTAGTACTATCTATTATCATGTAACTCAACAAAGTTAGGCAATGATTAGTTTTGAAGAGCTATAGATACAGACCACAGGCAGACTTGTGTGAAATAATTCTAACCAGTTGGTACCATGGTGGCTAATGCAGCCAACTGGCATGAGAACCGTGCTCTGTCCTGCATCCATTGTGAACACTACTTGTTTTACGTAGTCATAATCCTGATTCCCAGAGTAAGAAAACTCTGCGAACAAGATTTCTGGCAGAATAACATAAAACAAAGATTTTTAAAGACTTCCATTTTCTTCTTAGGTTGTTACACAGCATTTCTCAGCTTCTTTTCATAGATCAATACCTGTATAGGTACTTGTAATTCACTGAAGAAAGAAGAAAACATCATCTGCAACATTTCTTTGGAGACCAAAGACAGAAGAAAGGTTATTTCGGATTGATGTAGATTGAGTCTTAGCCTTTTGATTTTTTGTCAGTAATAATGCATAGATTTGAGAAACTATCCTGAGTTCTTTGCAGAGGTTACATTTTTACTAGGTAACAACACCATAATTTTACTTTCTTTCTCAGTGAATGCTTTTGTTCCTAAGAAAAGGTGGGTTTTTTTTTAAATTTAATTGTGTGTCTTTAAGTTGTTTTATCATCCAGATGCAATTTGCTGTCTTTGCCTTACCTCCGGGCTTTTGTTTGTCCTTTTTGTTTGCCTCTAAGGAAGCTGAAATGGATGCAGGTTGTCTTTCCATGCCAGGATCTCTTTGAACATCTGTCGAGTCATCTGATCATCTATTTCCTCCTCCTACTCACAAAATCCCACAGAGACAGAACTTGCCCAGGTTTGCACATATGGTTGATGTTCACAGCTTGAAAGTGTCCAAACTATTTAAGTTTGATTTTCATTTTAATGAAAGCTCATAGTTTTGTCCACAGATGAAAGCAAGGTATTAGAAATTACCAGATTTCCAGGTCAACAGATCACTTAAACATTAGTTCAACCACGACTACTCCCATTTTTGTACAAGAGTAAACATTAATGAGCACAATGCAAAAATATCCACCTTAAAAATTTTAGAAGGTTCAAAATGTACCTTAGATGTCTAGTTTCAAAAGTTTCTTTAACTTCAAAAATTCCATTTTACTGGATTGTATGGTTACCAAATAATTTCTTAAAACAATTGGAAAAGTAGTTCATGGAACTATCCAGTCAGCAAGAAGCAAATATATCTTTAATATGTGACAACCCCCAGTTGAATAAAAGTTTTAAGGCAGAATTTTCAGCTATGATGTTCATCTATTTTGCACACTCCTTCTGGCCACGGGAATTGTGACTGTCCTTTGGATTCCACCTAACTTGTTATGTCAACAGTTGGAAAAAGATTTGACTAGGACTTGTGAAAAGATAAAAAGATTTTGAGAATAATAAAACTCTACTTTTATATCCTCAAAGCACATTTAGCATACTTTCCAGTCTATAGAAGATTTAAATGATGGAGAGGAAATTTCACCCCCTCCACTCACCCCAGGTTCTTCATGGACTGAACAATCAAATTAGCATCAGATAGATTGATATGTAAAAAGAACAAATTTAATTGCATATGTATGGTGAATCTACATGTGTGTTATTCTAAAGCAAATGGGCAAATTGAGGTTTTATATATATGTGTGTATATATTGTGCATATTTCTATCTATCTATCTATCCATCTTTATATGTATCTGTCCTGAGCTAAAGAATGGGTTAGGGATCTGGGGATTTAAAGAAAGGAGGGATACTCACATAAAGAGGAGAGGTGACTCGTATGATGAAGAAAGCCCTAAACTTCTATTTTTCCTGTCATATAGTTTTCTCTGATAGAAAGTTATTTCTGGAGATGATCCTAAATCTTGGCAAAATCCTCATTTTTCATTTTTCCAGGTAGTTACAAGAGCAGCAAAATTCCTATAAGGAATCAGTTGAACTTCCCATGAAATAACCCACGTGCCAGAGCGACCTATCTTGTGAAGGGCTGGTCTGAATGTCTTGTTAAGCCCTATTCTTCAGTTTCTAGTATATTTCTTTGAAACAGATTTCAGAACAATTGTTCACAATAGGGTTAACTGAAGTGCAGTTTTACTGTTAACTAAGACACATAATAATATTCTGATATAAACATATAAAATTTTTATTGTTCAATAGAAATCAAAGACAGCTCAGCCTAATATGGCTGGGGAATTCTCTTATTTCAGACTTTTGATCATTTGGAGAGTCTTGCCCAAAACTCATCTGTGTTGGAACTGACTAGTATGTGTATGCAGAGATTTAAAAATTGCTATTTTGATGCTTCTGAAGATAAATTCACAAGCTGTAATCTGTACTTATGAAAAAACAAAGCAAAACAAAACAAACAAACAAAAACAAAAACCCTTGAATCTCACCAACAATACGATTTTGTCAATTGCTTTTTAAGTGTTTTATTTTCCATCTAGTGTTCTATAAAAAAAACCCAGAAATGAAATGTGAATACCTCAGCTCCTTTCTGTTTATCTCCATCTCTTGCTTAAAGTCTCTTTGACTCACCCACTTAACAGTAATGGGAGCCATGTTATTAATTTTTCTTCTTTTACTGGTAAGTGTAAGTCAAATTTTTGAGGTCAAACAGAAATTTTCTCTGTGGTGTAGGAAATCATTTCAGGACATTCCCCCATGCAGCACAACACCATTCTGGGTGAGGACATTCACTACTCGCTCATTTTATACCTGTTCTAAGTGAGGAACATGACATAACCAGAAATGTCTACTGTTTTCTTCTCTAAATATAGGAGAATCACAACAGAGAATAATATGACAGCAAGGGAGAGGTGCCATTTGTAGTTGAATTTCCACTCTATATGCCTATGCTCTAATAATACCAACTACAGAAAGCAAAATGTGACACAAAACTTGAAGACCAGTAGTGAGAAGATAGTGTAGGAACTTCCCCTCACCTCCCTTTTCCTTTCTTGTTTAAGGAAATTTGAACAGAATGGTTAAGGTGTTTATACATTCTTTCTCTGTAGTTCTTCTTATGGCTGAATATTCTGATTGGTTTGTGTAGGTTTTCATTGTAAAAAATCATCAGGGTTCTGCTCAAACTCTGTAGAGGGATCATTCAATTGTATATGCTTTCCTGTTAAGATTTTCCCCTTTCCACCCACACCTCACATCTGGGAAGTACAAAGACTAATTGAGTAGTATTTCCTTCTTGTTCCCCCTTACTCTCATGGGCCCTTCCTGGGTCCCACACCCTTAGGCAGCTGTAAAAGCCCATTGTTTCCAAAGAGAAGATCTGTGTCCAAACCCAGTGGGTCAGAGGTAAAAAAAAACACACTACTTTTTAGTCAGAAGACTTTAAAACAACAGTTCAACATTTAACTTCTGTGAAAAATAGTGGCAAAATTTTTGATGGGTAACAACAACAACAAAAAAAACTTGGAGTCCTTGGCACTAGGGAAAGGAAATACTTTCAAGGAAAGGCTGTTCAATACTCTTGTAATGCTTTTGTTCTTTTTTTGGAATCAGAGGGTTTTGCAACAAGCTTAGTGTCTTGAAGAGAGCAAGGGACCAGATGGAATTCAAGAGTTCTATCATCATAGTTTTTTTTTCAAATAACTTATTTGATCTTGAGCAATTTCCTGTGAGATTCAGTTTTCTCAGAATCATAACTAAGGGTGCTTTTTATTAGAAAGGAAAATTGCTTTCACTGTTAGAGAAGTTGGAAGTAAATCACATGACTTGTAGACATTTTTAAATTGCTGTTTTGTGTTTGTACTGGCTTCCTCCCTGTAAGGTGGATTTTTCTTCATGGTATTGCACCATATTTTCTTTCAGAGCTGCCCCTTCATTCCTATGTACACCTCTTCCCCTCTGTGCCTACCTTTCCTACAGTAATTTGTACTATGTTTTAAAGACACTTGAAACATATCAATCATGTATTAATATTTTTTCTTCCCTTGATAGGTGAGAGTGTTCACAAACAGGCACTCATTCATGAAATTTATTTTTAATAAGAATGGTGTGAATGCACTACTTAAAATGTCCCAGATAATCAGAGCTCTCACAAGTATTCCCAATTCATTTCCATTTACTGTGACTGACCCTGTGCTTATTTATAAGTCTCTCCATTCAGATCAGCTGCAGTGAAGAAAACTATATCCCCCTTTTATTTTCCAGGTCACTTTTTCCTGGGATTAAAACCAAGATGACAAAAAGAATTACAAATAAATATATTTCTCTGGTTCCTCCCCCATCAATCTTGCCCATAACCCCTCTTTAAATTCCTCTGGAGAAGTTAAGTTATTTCCTAGAAGATGTTTCCATGTTCTGAACACAATTGTTCTTGCTCTGTGGCATAGTGATTCACCCTCTCATTGAAGGAGTTGTTTTTTATTCTGTGTGTTGTTGCTGACTGCAGATGCTGTAGAGGCAGCTCCCAGAAGCCTTCTGGGAGGCTTTCCATGTCCCTTTTAGGGAGCAGTGTTTTCCCCAGGAATAAGGGCTCACATTCCTGACTGCTGGTATCAATGCTGTTGGGCTTTGAACTCTCAAAAGCTTTGAACCTTTAATTATTATTTCTGTGTTTTATACTTTCCCCATGAATCCATAGTGAAGAGCTGGAAGGCTGTCTTCAAAATGGAACTTATTCTGTTTCACAATGGCTCTTCTTTCTAAGTCAGTTACTCTCCTGTTACCAGATATGTCCTTATCTTAACTCTCAACCAATATGCTGATTCTCCCTTCTCCCCACTAACCTCAGGAAACAAATTGGCTCATCTTATAAATAATTGTCTGAAGATGCTGCCCACCAATTTTATTTTTGTTTCTGAATCCTCAAGTGAATATAATTTAGGTTCATCGGGAAGTCCTACTCCAGAAGTTTCATCCAACATATGCATGAGTGTGATATTTTGACTTATAAGAAATACATGTTGAGGCACACCCTGATGGATTAGTGGTTTGGTCAGACATCTCAGGCCAAGCGCAGTTCACATACATTCCAAAAACCCAAGTTCTTATGCTGGGCTGGGGAAAACCACCAAGATGCACAATTAAATAAAAATAAATAAATCAAAAATACTTCCTCCTCCTCTCTCTTCCTGTCTGTGTGCCCACTCATCTGTAACTTTCTTTAAAAAAAAAAGAAATATATGGTGATTTTTCAGATGACCAAAATATATTTCTTATATATAATTGGTCTTCGTCCAAGTTCTTGAATCACAGCTCCCCGGGTCCTTGGAATTTCCTATGTGTTCAGTGTAATAAGGGTGTTTTATTATTGTTATTATGTGAATGTGGTAGTTTTGGGAAGCAGCTAAGAAATGGGGCTCATCATCAGGGTAATCAACCATGTGGTTAGAAAAACTTCTAGGAAAGCCGGAGAGGGGAGAAGGGTAGGAAATGAGTTCACTTTCCAAAAGCCAGTTATTTAATCAGCCATGTTTAAGAAATAAAACTGCCATAAAAGCCTCAAAAGGGTGGGCTTAGGATAACTTCTGGGTTCAATGACAAGTGGAGATTTGAGGAGAATGGTGCACCTATAAAGGGTTTGGAAGCCTTTCCTTATACCTTGCCCTATGCATCTCTTCCATCTGATTTCCTAAGTTATATCCTTGTAATGATCTAGTGAGTAAATAGGTTTCCTGAATTCTTTGAGCTGTTCTAGCAAATTAATCGAACCTGAGAAGGGTGTCCTGGGAACTTTGATCTACAACTCAATTGGTCAGAAACACAGGTAGTGAACTGAAATTGTGACTGACACTTGAAGTCTGAAGAAGGGATTGTGAGGACCTCCAATTTATAGCTAGTTGAGCAGTATCACAAGTAAGAGCATGGACTTGCATTTGGTGTCTGATGTGTAGGGCAATCTTGGGTGAATGAGCCACTTAACCTGTGAAATCTGATGCTAATTTTGGGTAGATTGAGCTGAGTTTTTTCAGATACCCTGCTGGTGTTTGAGAATTGTTTGCTGGTGTGGGGAAGTCTTCACATACCCAGATTGGCATGGGGTACAGGAACACTACATGATGAGTTTCACCCCTCTTTTTAGCATGGAAGGCTGGTGCACCTGTGTCCATGTCTCTGCATAGGTGATTTCCAACCTGAACTCTGCCTGCATGGTTACACAGCTGAGTATTCTGACCTCTGGGAAGATGGATAGTTATTTCCATGCAGGCTGAAACTAGGAACCACCTGAGAGTTACTAGCATGCCTCCAGGCTGGAGAAACCCTAGGCTAGGCAAGGAGGGACTACTGAGGTAGACAAAGTTTGGGTAAGAAAAAAGATAATTGTGGAAGGAAAGGGATTATTTGATGAAAAATAGAAGTCCATAAAGAAGGTAAGATCTGTGGGCTACTTGGTAGGCCCTCATATTAGTTTTGTAGGGGCACATGGCTAAGTACCACAGGATCCATTTGAAGACTCTAGGGAAGGATCTGTTCCAGACTTCTCTCCTACATCCTGGTTCCTGGCTTGTGGCAGTATAGCTGGGACCTTACATGATGTTTTCCATCTAAGGTTGCAGTTATATTGGCTCATCTTACTCCATTATGATCTCATTTCAGCTACTCACATCCACAAAGACCCTATTGCTAAATAAGGTCACATCTGAGGTGCTGGAGGATAGGAGTTCAACAAAAGAATTTGGGGAGGAAACAGTACATCCCTAACAGTCCTCTTCTTGCTCAATGCCTGCATGTCAAGCCAAACCAAGATATTGCTCCTACTATCACTGGGACAAAAGTGCTATTTTCTCTGTTTGATTTGCTATTCAGACATTTTGAATTTCTGACATCCTCCTCCAGACAAATATCCCTGAACAAAATTTGATCTTTAATTTTTTTTGTTGTACATCTAAGGCACTGTCTAATGGTAATGAGTTGTAGCTAAAAGTGAGAAAAGCAGCATAAAAACAATAAAAAGGCATTTTGCTTTTGTAATGAACACTTGTCAACCAAGTTGCATTAAAGCATATACTTCTGATTCAGAACTGCAAGATATGAAAGGGATTTGTATGCTTGGATCAGCATGTATTTTAGCATCAATTACGCTTTAGAATAGAGGATGTTATGGAACTTTGTGTTCCCCTGTTTGAAGAGAACAACTCTCCCAAGAACAATTATTTCCCTAAGTCACTTCTAATGATTAGACTTGACATTGAACATGCCTTTTGTATTGACTATATAAAGGCAGACTCAGGAGATGAAGCCATCTACAGACTTAATTTTTCAATTTGCTATAATTGAGAAAGGGGAAAGAGCCCATTTCTAAAGGTGGTTTTGAGAAAACATTAAGAAAAAATCTACTCTATTTCTACCCATCAACTTGTCTGTGCATTCAAGGTTGGGACTATCTCATTATCACTTCCCGCTGTCCTTTAACTTAGAGATGGAGAGGTATTTATTTGGAGGGAGAATTTGGTGTGGACAAAGACTGTGTCAGGACTTCTGTGCTTCACTGTGGCTGTTACACTTGGTGACCAAAACTGTCTCTGCCTTTATTTCTTTGCTTCACATGAAACAGTTGTTACCACGGGATAGAATGACCCAACTTCTACTTTATAAGCGTGTCAGGGTGCCCCCACCTTGCCTTGACATTAACTGGTTCATATGATTAAATCTCTCACACTAATTACGTCACCAGTGAATAGAGGTTATAATGTTAATTGTGGTCTCTAGCAGATTCATAATGAAAGAGAATGGTTTCTTGTTTGACGACAAATGTATGACATATTTTCTTCTGCAATTAAAATTGTCATTTGAGAATTGCGTTTCAGATATATTGACTTCCTAATGACAGTAGGAAAGAACAGAATGCCTGTTTGTTTGGGATTTCTAGTTTTTAAACTTTGCTTTTACCTAAGGCAGAAAGACCACACCAGGAATTACGTATGATAAAAAATATATCTGGGGTTGGAGGTGGAAAGAGAGATAAACAAACATTCTTTTTCTCCTTCCTTCCCCCGCTTGAAGTCCAGCACATCAATAAGTTTTTCTCTTCTTTCTCCAAGATAAGTCTGAAATTTACCCAGTTCTCTCTAACTACAACTCCCCAGGTGAAGCCATCAACTCTTACCAGAGCTGCTCCATTAGCCCTGCTTACCACCGTCAGGCTTCGGCGTTATGTCCCTCGAATCTAGTCTCCACCTGGAAACCAAGGAAATTTTTAGAGATCAAATCTATCATGGTATTGCTCACCCTTTGGTTCAACTCTAAACTCACTTCGTGAAGTGCTTCCTGAGCTATGCCTCATTGCCAGCAAGTTCCTCTACTTCCATGCGTGACATCCTTCAACCCAACAAAGTCTAGACAAACTGTTGCCCCTTCAGTGTTTTCAAATAAGCTGAATGCTTTGCTGTCTTAGTGCTGTCCACATATACCTTCTGTCAGGAACACTGAATTCCATTAGCACACTTGCCAGAACACACTTGTGTATGCACACATACACACATGCACAGAGATACACACAGAGTCACTCACACATTCCTGTATACACACACACATACAGATACACACACACACACACACACGCACAAATGCACACAGGTGCACACAGACAGACTCATGCCCACAGCTGGCTTTTTTGCATCTTTCAGGTCTTCACTTCAATGTCTTGCCTCAAAGAAGTCTCTTCAAGCCACTGAGTGTTTTTTCTTCCTGTCATTGACTACCACCTTATCTTGCTCCTTTATTTCACATCATACAGTTTGACTGTTGAATAATCCTTATTTACCTTGTTCCATCCATTTTCTCCACTAGTTATGTATGGTGTCAGTTTTTCTTATCAGAACATATCTTCTTATCACATGTCCAACTAATACAAGCACTAACTATTTGTGAATGAATAAATGAATGGGAAATGTAGAAAGAGGGAAAGGGGAAAAATAAACTATAGAGAATGCTACTGGTGAATGATCATTATATGAAACTTTCTACATAGATCATCAGCTTTAATTTGTTTGGAAATTTCATATTGAGTTCTATGCATTTTGAGTGTAACTTCTGCAGATGAAAAATATTGCCACAATAAAAATGCATGTCCTTTAATTTTGAAAGAAGAAAATGAAAGTGTAAATGAATTCTTCTATGTGAATGTCTGGCATTTTTTGTGTATCTAATAAGATAATTACTCTTTCTGGATGTCAAGACAATCTACTCTTTGTATACTACTAAGAGAATATTATTTCTTGTGGTGGCAAAACTATGTATGTTTACCAGCATATATACACACATATATACATGCATGTGTGTATATGCATATACATTTCCTTTCCATCCATCACTTTATAGTTGCCCCTTTTACCCTATATACCTACTCTCTACACTCTTGCCTTCTGGTAACACCTATTTTGTTCTTATAGTCTAAATGTTTATTTTTGTTTGAGTAATGAGTGCCAGGTACATTTCAATAAATTCCAGCATTATCCAAATATTTGTACTAATTTCCACCTCATTTTCTTTTTTTTTATGCTACTGATGCCTTTCCAGACTGGAATATCACTTCCTGGTCTTAACTTCCCCACTGCTAAATCTAGTTCAGTCCTACTTTCTCCAGAAACATACTCCTCTTTTAACTCAACAGTTATTCTTCCATCTTTAAGCCCATGTCACTTTTATAATTTTATACTGTCATTTGTGGTTTAAAAATATTTTTTTTACAAATGATACCCTCCCCTCCACAAATAAAAGAAGGCATTTAGAAGGCTGGACTACATCTGTTACCCCTCCTATACACATCATCCTGCCCCATAGTGTTCCAGGCATAAAGCAGGTGCTCATTAAATTGTCAGTGGATTTATTAGTTAGCATAATTGCTGCTGTCAGTACATAGGAACCACAGTAAGTATGTTCTATGCACACAGGGTGCCTATCCAGTCACCTCAAGGACTTGGACTTGGGCTTACTTACTGTGGTTGTGAATGAGCAGAAGCCCAGATAATATCCATAAATGTATGAGCCAGAGAGGTTGATTAATAATAAAAGCAGAGACGGAAGAAAGTTCTCCTGAAACTGATGCTGTGATATCCAAATACCATTGAGGGAGGAGGAGACCTGGATCCAAAAAATTGACTTACAGTTTCTTTTTTAGAGCTATTCCTGTGGCTGGTGGAAGTGTCGATGTGCCTTTCTCTGGGAGATTCATTTTAAGATCATCTCTCTCCTGTGTTCTGCTTCCCTGCTCTCCATGAAACTCTCTAACAATGTGGCTTCCCATATGCTTGCTTCTCATTATGTAATAATGCACAGGCATTTGATCTCTGTGAACTTGATTAAGACGAGTTTGTCTCTAAGGGGTGACAGAGCTACTTCCAATGTACTGGTTGAAATCTGGTTTCTTAACCTGAAAGCCTGAGAGGAGAACCTTGGGGTGTAGTGAATTCATCAAGGTAAATGTAACCTTGTGGGAACTCTCTGAGCAGCCAGCCATAACATTTGAAATTTAGAAGAATTTCTCAGTGTAGTAATTGTAGCCTGTATCTTGGCATATTTCATTTGAATAGAAGGAACATTCCTTGCACCATTTGCCTTTCTCTGTTTTGGCAACAATGAAGAAATCCTAATCTGGAATCCTTTTCTAGGGGAGAGAGAGCAGTAGGGGTCATAGTGGGCAGCTTCTCTTATTCATGTTACTGTCTCCTGCTGGGTTTTCTTTTAAGTCAGGCTTCCCTGAGCTGTAACGTTTTCTTAAAGAGGAAAATGAGGGGAACAAAACAATCTCTCAACCCAGGATGCATTTGAAATTCCGTATCATTCCCAAAAGTTGATTTATGTTCATATATAATTCTGTGACCAGTTATTGAAATTCAGAAATGAGTTTCAAAATTATTTCAAATAATTTTCCTATGAGAATGTTAACAGCACACATATCAGCAAAGTCAGGTAGCTTTGAGAGATGAATTACAGTCAAAGCATCAGAAAGATTGTGCTGCTTGTCATTTCTTGAATGATTCTTGGCACTTATTTCTCCTGCTGCCCAGATGAATGTGGTGCAATAAGTGGGCTCAGCACACTCAGACAGCAGGGGTCCAGCACAAATATGTTTGAGAACCATTATGTTGCTGGAAGAAAATTAAACTGATATTGACAGTAATGTGCTTTTTTAATTTTGTAAGGAATGTTTGAGAGAAGTATGCATTTTATCATCACATTTGCTGCTTAACTTTCTCTCCATTTAGAGAAAAAAAAAATTAAATGCCAGCGATATTCCTTTTCTTTACTGAATTAAAAAGTAGAATTTAAAATCCTGCATTTAAGCAAAACTAGAATAATTGCCTCATTAAATGATTGGTAGGAAAATTCTGAAAAGAAAGTCTACCTCAGATGTAAGGAAATCTATCTGTCTATCTATCTATCTACCTACTTCTCTACTTGTCATCACTTATCTTTCTATAATATACTTTATTCTTTCATCTTTCTGAAACACTAAAGATCAGTGATTCTGAAGCACTGACTCTATCAACAATGAGCTGGGTTGTTAACATAGTCACAAACAATTGTCAAGTCCTGTTGCATAATATTATTCTAAGGCATTACCTATATTTTTAAGAGTAGGAAAGGATAGTAAATTTCTGAGTCAAAGTCAATTTAAATATACTTTAAAACAAATCTTTAGGGCATGAATAGAGGAAAGTGTAAGTGTCCTCTATGCCCTGAGGAGTACAAATCATATCACAGGCAGGCAGGCAAGCTTGATTTGCTGTGTTGATGATCTTTTGCTACTTTTATTTATTTGTTATTTTATATTGGTACAAAAATAAACAATCATTCTTTAGAGCAAAGACTATACACCAAAGTGCTCAGGCTTAAAATATCTTTGAGCAGCACTCACAGCAAGGTGGAGGGAGCATTTGAAAAACCAGGCAAAGAGTGAGACCTTCTGAGTGTGGATTTTCAGGCTGAAGAGCAGGCTTCTATGGTAAAGCAGAGGGTGGCTTTTCAGAGGTAAGAGATTCTCTCTAATAAATATGCTCTAAGTTGTTCAAGATTCAGGTAAGCAAACAGACATGTTTCAACAAAAAAATATGAATGCACAAAAAAATTTTTGTGAAGATACTACCGTTATCTTGGGAGAGAATCAGATAGGCTTTAATATGTGTTACGTTCTTTTTAAAATGTAGATTAAGATGGCCTAATGTTTACTGTCTCTGCTGGGAATGTTCAGGCACAGGATAGACTGTATGAGGCCCAATTTTAGAGATTCAGAAAGAGAAGGAAGGTGAGGTGAATTGGGGCAAGCTGAGGGAGGTTGTGTGGGCAGCCTGGGGATGGCTCAGAAAGCAGGGAGAGGGTGTTTGAAACTCTTATGTCCAGATTTGATCTAGATCAATGATGGTCTGTAAGAAGATCTGATCCTGCCATGAGACATGACAGCTGGTGCTCCAGCGTTTTGGGAAGAATGTCAATTTGTATCAGTTTGGTGTGTATATAAATTTGTAGGAGGGATTAATACAATTTATTAGGGGTCCTGCCAGTAGTGCCGGAATACAAGTGAGAAGATTCATTGACTAGAGAGGGAACAGAATAAAAGTCAAGCTGACTAGAATTTGGGATTAGGTCCCCTAAGAATGTCGGCAGAATCCTTGTCAGACGGACCTGGACAAAGGGCAAAAGTCACCTGTTGGCAAATATGTGGTGAGCAGACAGATGGCCTGGGCTCACCTCAGGAACACTGGATACTGGATTTGCTAGCAATGAGAGTAGTTTCAGATAGCACCAGCTGGTAAATCAAGTTTACTGATCTCTGGCCCACTTTGGTCCAGACTGATTTAGGAACTTGATTACTGGATGGGTTAAAACTAGCACAAGGACAAGAGAGAGCAAGAACAAATATGGAGTATAACAGATTCTTTCTACTCTGATCAAGACACCAAATATCAAAACCAAACATCTGACACCTCAGGAAGTACATATGTTAAAACTAGTGAATAAAAATTGATTTGTCTTCTTTGAGTTCAAATACTTCACTCTGCAGAATTTGCCTTCATAAGGGCAAACCAAGCATCAGCTTCAAACATACTCAAGAAGGTCTATGCACAGCAAATGGAGTGGAAGTGACCACTGTCCCTGTATGTGATACTTCCACTGTAACAGCTCAACAGGCAGTTTCACAGAAGTGAAGCATTTTTCTTCAAACAGAAATATTCCACTTGATAACTTACCTCAATCACTTGACTTGGCTGAAAATAAAATTGTGAATGGACAAACTAGATTCTATCTACAATCATCTGCGCCTCTGAGACTCAAATAAAATAGACTTGTCTCCACCTACAAGTCTTGAGACATCCTTGAAATATTCTTAGTTTATTTTTCTTTTTTGCAAGGTAGGATTAGGAGGGGGAGGAAACAGTTTTGCATGATCCCTACTAGGTCTTAGCTTGACTTCATTGAACAATTTCAGTCTTTGAATGATATTGCCATGCTTTGTATGCTCTGGTTCTGACTTTCACAGCATTTCATTTCTTCAAAATGCAGCAAATGTACAACTATAAAATGCAGCACAATTTAATGAGATTTTAAAAATAAGGATATTATTTACATTGCTGTGTCTGGACACATTTAAGATAGAATATTAGCCCTCATGTTGACGTTTTCATCCACTGCTCCACGGAGAATTTCTCCCTGGCCAGTTTCTCCAGCACCCAAAGTCTCCTCATGTTCCTCAGCCCCTACCTCTCTTTCCCTCTACTTCCCTGGCTCCTTCCTTTACCTCCAAATTTCTGTCAATTTAAATTCAGGGTAGATTAGCATTCCGTTTGTTTTATTGATTATTTCTAGAACAGTGCTTTCACCTTGCAGATTGAGACCAATTAATAAGGTGAAAAATTCATTCCATAAGTTGAAAAAAGCATTTTAAGAAGATGAAATAGTCAAGTAGAACACAGACAAGTGCATTGCTCACAGAAAAGTGGAATTTTGCTGTAGATTCCATCATAATGTGAAGCATATTTAACCCCACTCTTCCAGACTCCAGATTTCTGAGATGGAGACAGAGGAGAGAATATGACAGAATGGGCAATCTTTACTCAAGTTAAGGAAAGATAATCAGATTATTTGCAGACCTATATTTTGCTGTGTTGTATTAGGAATCAGATTTGGAGAAGCCACATTCTCCAAATGACACTCCACATTAAGCCCTTCTCTTATCTAAGAATTTTTTTTCTGATTAAGCAGTAGTAGGAGCATGACTTAAAAGTGAAAAGTGGGAGGAAAGAACTATAGAAACAGTAAAAAAGAACAAAGTTTGCCAAAGGCTAAAGTAGAGAGAGGAATGAATGGGGCAGGGTGTTTGTGTGTGTGGGGGGGAGGGGGGACATAGAGTAATTTTAGGGCAGTGAAACCCTGTCTAATACTATAAAAGTGATTACATTTATTACACACTTATTCAAAACCACAGAATATATAACATCAAGAGTGAACCCTAATGTAAACTATTAACTTTGGATAATGATGTGTCAATGCAGGTTCATCAGTTGTTATGAATGCATCACTTCTGTGGCTAAAATTGACAATGGGAATGTCTGTTCCCCTGTGGGGTAGAGTATTTTGGAAATTTCTATGTTCTCCCATTTTTTCTGGGATCCTAAAATTGTTCTCAAAAATAAGCCTATTTTAAGAAAGTTAAAATAATTCTCAAAATCTCACATTTCAGTTGCAAAACCTCCTACTTTTGAGCATGTGTGATTCCTCATCTTTTTGGTCTACATTCTCACAGACCTGTGTTAAATAGTCTTAAAGTTCATAGTCTTGCAACTTGCAGTTTCACAGTTTCAAGGTCCAGTAGTTTAGGTACCATAAACACTTGAAATCTTAAAATTCTGTAGGTCTGAAGATCCTAACAGAATGGAGTAGCCTGAACTCACCTTCAAAGTGTTTGAAAGTGAGTCTGCTGACTCTGAAGAAAGTTGTTATCAATTTAACTAATGATAGGATGGAAGACAACAGTCCTGTGATGGGGTATACATTTTGAGGAGTAGTGTAATAAACAAAGAGAACTCTTCTTTGATTCTTAGTGTTTATATTCAGAGACCCTACTAGTAGGAGTAAAACCATTACCCAACCCCAAATTTTAGTCTCTACTAAAAAAGACATAGAGTAAGGCATATAATTTCTTTTTTTAAAAAAGCCATTTAAAAGCACAGGGAAAGTCACCCATAGTCAAGAGAAAAATCATTCAATAGGAGTAGAGTTACAGATAATCAGATACTGGATTAGCAGACAGGGAATTTTTTTTAATTACGATAAATACTTAAAAAATATATAGGTAAGGGTGAATATAATGAATAAAGATGTAATAAACTTCAGGAGGAGTTAAGAAATTATTAAAAAGAACCAAATGGAAAGCTTAGAACTAGAATAAAATTTTAGATGTTTAAAGAATTGAATAGGTAGACTTAATAGTAGATTGAATACCACAGAAGAATAGATAACAAATTTGTAAACAGGTCATCCATAAAGTCATCCATAAGTACAGAGGGAAAAAACAAAATGAGAAGTATGAAAAAGACCTTAATGACCTGTGGGTTAACATGAAGTATTCATGTATTGCTGTTGAAGAAGAAGTGGCGAAAGAAAGGACTGAAGAGTATTTGAAGAAATATTGGCTCATCTGCCATGACAAAATGAAGGATTTGACCATGGTACGTGTGTGTTATGTGTGTGTGTGTGACTATATGAATAATGTTTAAGAAAAGGTCGTAAGAGAAAAGAGTTTCAAGAAGTTGAGAGACCACGGTATTGAAAGAGCACATGTGTGAATATCGAAATCACCAAGTTATAACAGCATTGAAGAGAGTAATAAGTAGGCTGAACATATTTCCTTGAAACAAAAATGAGACATTGGGATGGCCAAAATAAGACAGGATTATGCTCCGAGGAGGTAGAGTAATCTGAGCAGGAGCAGAGCAGCCAGGTAGTAACAAGTAACTACTATTTGATGTCTATCATTGATGGCATAGTAACAATGTGTGGTTTGGTGGGACTTCATACAAACAACCAGGGCTGGTATAAGGAATTCTAGCACCTTAGGTGAAAAACAAATTTGGTGCCCCTATAAGCCCTGCTCTAAATATCCTGCTTAAAGCATATGCCACTTTAACAAATCCAGTACCAGAAATGCCAATAACCCTTACAGATAATGCCCATAGTGCCAGAGATAACCCACATGGTACTTACCTGCCACTTGAACATTCTGCAGTGTTCTGCTCCCTTTGGAAGAAACAGGCCCCTGACATGGGGTGGAGGGGTAAGGAATCCTCTTCCTGTGCAACTCCTGTTTCCTCATAGTGGGCAGGAGCAGTAGGAGCAGCAGGAGAAGCAGGAGCAGCAGGAGCAGCAGGGGCAGCAGGGACAGCAATCACCCTCCAGTCAGCCCTGGCAAGGGACATCTATAATGTCTTTAATACAGGGCAAATGGGTCAGCTGGTTTTAGGTCCACTCAACAGACTGGGCCCAGGCAACACAACTGTCCTTTTTGTTCTGCTTTATTAAAAATGGAATGAAGTTGACATTTATATTAAAATGATGGGATGGCCAGAAAGTAGAAAAAAGACATTGTTGTCCCTTTTAAAATGGCATGTATGGTCAGCCTCGTAATAAGGAGACAAAAGAAACCTTTAAGGACTGAGGGTGTGACACAGCAGTGACAGATGAGTGTGACCTGAGGGTGAGAAGATAAGCTTCCTAATGCCTTTACTGCTTCTAGAACATATAAAAACACTTAGACCTTAAGGCCTTTGCTCTTTCTATTCTATCTGCCTAGAATGCTAGTCTTTTCTCATACTAAATTGACTTCTTCCTTTACTTTGCCCATATTTCATTTTGTGAGATAATTTTTGACCATCTTATAAACCCACCTACCTAACATGTTATTTTCCCTAATTCTTACTTTATTCTTCTCCATAGAGATAATCATTATCCCACAAATTATATATTTCATTTTCTTTTGAATGTTTCCTCTTTACTATCCCAGAAGCTCTGGAACAACAGAACTATTCTACTCTAGTTTACTGCCAAATTCCTAGTGCCCTAGACAGTGTCTGACATGTGGTACACACACAAGAAGTATCTGTTGATTCTCCAATGATACGGACTCCAAAGCTTTTGGGTTTTGGATTGGGCGGGGGGACAACAACCTGGAAACAGTAGTGATGAACAAGAAAAAATCCATCTCATTTCCTGACTGAGAGATTCTATAGGCCTGTGTCTCCACTTAGGATGGCTCTAGGCAGTATTATTCAACGATTCTCATTGAATCAGTTTTCACACCAAAAATTGAAAAGAATGTTTAAGCAGAATGAGGGTTTTTCTGGTTTTACTCTGAATTACAATCTGGAGAAAAGTTTTAGGGCATGTGTGGCAATTAGTGTGGCAGCTAGTTGGGGACAGAGTTGTATGGAAGAAAGTGGGCATCTCGTGAGTAAAATAAACCAAGTGAGACTCCTCCTGATGGTCTTTTGGGAGATGGTGGTGTTGAGGATGGGGGCTTAAGAGATATAACAGTGGTACCAAGATCACAAAGATTTCTGGAACTCTGCAAGTGTGATAACCTTGTAAGAAAGATATATGGAGACCATGTATCCCCAGCATCTAACATACATGATGACATCTAATAAATATTTTTTGGCTTTATGAATGAAAAAAGTCAGTGCAAAAATCAGTTAGTTCTGAAGAGGACTGAAAGTGTAGAGTGGTCCTTTAATTCTTCAAGAGTCACTAATATAAGAAAATACACTGTAAATCCACAGAGGAAATGCCCAGGGCATGTAGCCCAAAGTCTTTGCTCTTGAACAACTTGCGGTTCAGATTTGAACACGAGTCACATTCTGCATTGTTTCAGTGAAGTACAAAAAAATTATAAATAAATGCCCTTCTAGTTTTAACATGAAAGACAAACATTTGACTTATTGAGTCATGAATGAAGGCTACTTTGCATACGGAGGCACAGGAGACTATTAATTGAATTGTGGGTGATGATGATCAAAAATGACCTTTGTATCATTCTTGTCTAGGCTGATTAATTGTGTCCTGGAAGATTTGCCCCTCTGCATAGCTTATTTTGTTCTTTCTTAAAAAACAGGACTTAGAATTTCTGAGTTATTTAATGAGAAATACTAAAAGGTTGTCCAATACAGTTTTGGTTGGTCTTTAGAATAATTTGTTATGGAGAGAGAGGGCATGAGAGGAAGACCAAGTGTCTGGTTCCTGACGTGTGTGGGGAGTGAGTGGGGCTCAGTGGGTCCTGCACAAAGAAGCAGGGCACACACAGCTGTGCATCTAGTAATGAAGACCAGTGTTCCAGCCCTTGATGGCGTTTGTAAGTTTTCACCAATTTACTTATCCATATCATGGGGTTGAGGCATGAGGAAATCATTTGTAACTGTTTCTAAGTACTAAGTTGATTTTAAAAATCAGTTTCAAAGGCTCAGAAGGTAAAGAAAGCAAAAACCCTTAAAGCATCTGGAAAATAATTTATCTACTATTTCAAACTTATGTTAGTCATGTTGGTAGTAAAGTCATTCATCTTTCTTTAAAGTGCATTACAATTACACAGTGTATGTATGTGTGTGCATGTGTGTGTGTGTGTATGTATGTTACATGCTGTTGTGTATCCTTGAAGACTTGTCATTATCTCGATGACTGTTTCTCACAATATGTTCCAGGGACTATTGGAGAGGATAGACGTAGACTCTCTCAGGGTAACCACAAGATCAAAACTATTTTCATAATTATACTAAAATATTACCCTTTCCCCCCACTCTCTTTCAAGGGTGAATAGCAAATAAACAGACATGTGACATTAAAAACATGTTATTTACATTAAAACACAATGAATTTATCATTGCCATTCTAAAAATACTTAAATACATATATATATTTTTAAAAATTCTTCCTTTAGTTTCTAATGTTGTAAATATTGCTAGATAACCTTCATCAACAAAGGCACTGTGGAAATTCTTGACATTTTTTGAAAGTATAGTGGGATCCTGAGGTCAAAAACATTGAGAAGTACTTCATGGTAATCTGGAACCGTCAATAGCTGGGGGACTGGCACCAACTCTAGAGGGCTAGGTGACAGAATTTAAGCCGAAAGTCAGTCCTGGCATCAGAAAGTATGGGATGTTTGACTGCACTCTTCTCCTGGCCCACCTGGACTTCTGGCTTTGGTGTACTTGAATCCCCTTCAAAGTCCTGCTGCTCCCTAGTGTGAGAGGCCTTTGTCCTCCCCATCTGGGCTCCACCTCCAGCTGTCCCTTTGTGAAATCTGTGCTCCTTGTAGATGTATTTAAGGGAGAGGTAAAGAGAGAGGAGAGTTAGGTTTGGGGATGGGGGTAACTCAGGAGATGCTAGAAGTCTCACACTTTTGTGGTCCTATTTTTCTGCTGTAGACATCAGGAGATCTTTGAGTACTTACACTTTTTTGTTGCTGAAGTTCAGAAAGATGGTTCCTTCTGAACTGTGATTTTTACCCCCTCAGCACTTCATTATAATTCTTTTCAAATATACAGTAAAATTGAAAACAAGTTAATAGTGAACACTTTTTTTCTACAGCTTAGAATCTGCCATTCTTATTTGATATACTGCCAATCTATCCATATATCCAGTCATTAAATGTAATTTTAAATTTAAAGCTTACCAAACCACTCTACCAAAAGGAAGAAAAAGATCATTTTAGTAAAGAGAGTTTCCATGTGCGAAATGAAACCTCATCTAGTAAAGTTTTCTCTGACTCACATCAGAAGCAAAATATTGTTGTTAAAACACACTGTTTAGAAACTTGGTGCAAGGATGGTATCTTCTTTCATGAGCACTCGCTCTTCCTTTTCTAGATTCAGAGTGAGAATCTGCTTATCAACCGATTTTTTTTTTTCTGGAAACTTCCCAGCTGTCGTAAACTATGGAACCAATATTTTAAAAGTTATTAGGAACTGCTGAATGAGACAAAGAAGATTTGAAACCACTGAGTCTTCCTGAAGGAAAAAGAATGATAGACCCTTTCAAATAAAATATATAGAGATCTGAACTTTGGTTTTACAGTAGAAATCAAGTTTATAGGAAAAATACTTAGAATGGCCTTTCTGATTTATCATTTTCTACTGAACTTTTTTTTTTTTTTTTAAGGTTCAGGGAAAACAAAAAAATCACAGGGAATAATGGAAGCCCTATTAATCTATTAAGGTTTATTTTCTCATAATATTCCAATTCCCTTAAGGCTCTAGTTATAGTAATTGTTTCTTGAAAGATCTCCCAATATTTAAATTTTGCTGTTTTTGACTTGTGAACTATTGTGTACCAGAAGCTCGTGATTTTCTCTATAATTAAAAACAAGAGTCAGGGAAGGGAAAATTTTAGGACATGTTTCAAGTCTACTTTTCTCTATTTTGCAATTATGCTTCGTTCTTTCTGATCCATCTTTTAAAGATACAACAGCTATATTTGGCATTAACTGGGCTATTTTAAGACTTTACATACAAAAGTTAAAATTCCCCTGAAATGTTTTTATAGGCTCTAAATTTTGGTTTTTATGGTTTCTCATTATAGATTTCCTTTACCTTTGTATCAAGTCTTTTAACTTAAAACAATGAGATAAAAACCAAAAGATAGAGGCCAGAATTGGCCATCAAGTCCTAACACTCCCTGTCAGGATTGTAATCTATACTGCACCTTCATTCTCACTTTTGGACTTTATACTATTACATTTCCAGCTGGGACTTGACAATTTGAGAGACTCACAGCATTTTCTTCATTTCATTGACATAATTTCAGGTACCAGTGGTCACTGAATCCTTGAATGTATTATACTTTTATATCCATTTTTTGCATGAGATAAGTTGAAGTTTATTTTTCACTATTCCATTTTCTAGAAAAGTAGTTTAAATGGAAATAAGAAGTATTCATTCTTCAATAATTGTGACTTGGAAGTCACACCAGCAAGGAAGTATTTCCCCAACTAAAGTACCGATTTCAAGATTCCATTCACGTTAAAGTGAGCTTACTGGATGAAAAGAGATGATTTCAATCTCTCTCCCTTGTTAGGAAACCTCGTGTTTCTGAATAACTTAGAGCTGGCAAACACTTAACAGGAAAGCTGCAAGATATTCATTTAGGTGGTCTTGCTGTTAAACATAATCTCTAAAGCAAAAGAAAATAAATTCCTAAAGATGTGAAATTTACAGTAGCTATTTAACTATATAATAAATATAAGATATATCTTCAGCTAATGTGTTTTAAAAATCAGAGAACATTTTACCATTGTCTCTGTTTTCTTTTAAAAACAGCATGAATTCAACTTTCTGCTTTTTCCCCTTCTGAACTGATATTCAATCCCTGTTGTTAAGAGAAGTGATTACCATCAGTCTACAGGATATGAAAATTCTGTGCCTAGCTCAGATCTGCTAGTAAGCAACCTTTTGTTGATAATTTAATAATCTCTATCTGTCACAGTATTGCTCATTTACAAAGCAGGATATTTTATATTTGATGATAAATGAATGCTGTTCCTTCTTAAAGGAGCAGTTTCTTCTAGAAATGCATTGGACTTGGAATGGGATAGGTGGAAAATTTTCATCCTAGTGTGGCATGCGGCTTCTGCTTCAGTGCTTCTGTGGATGATTCTGGTCTTAATAGTTTTATAAATTTCAGTTGATGTAAGAAGTAGAAGAGGAAGGGGCTGACTCTTGGGACTGTTGAGTTTATTCTTTGAACTAGAAGTACCTGTTCTCTAACTTTTGTAACCCTCGGTGGCTTTCTTCATAAGATAAAGGGGATGGAACTAGACAATTCCTTCTAGTTCTAAAAGTTTTCATTTTGGCCTTTTAAAAATGTGTTGGTTGATAAACATGACTAATTTAGAACTATACATAATACATTTTATAAAAAAAATTTTCTTTCCTGATTTTTATTGTCTGAAAATACAAAAAGTACCTCTGTTTCTCTAAGTCAGCATTGATATATTTCTGCTTCTTTATAGGTGAAATGTATCTATAAATTAATATAAAAAATCTCCACTGATTTGAGAAATGTAAATAAAAACCACAATGAGTTACCACCTCACACCACTGAGAAGGGCCTGTATCAAAAAGACTAGCAACAAGTATTGGAGGGTGTGTGGACAAAAGGGAACCTTCCTAAACTCTTGGTGGGAATGTAAATTAGTGCAACCTCTTTGGAAAATAGTATGATGATTTTTCAAAAATAAAAAGATGGATTTACCTCTTGATCCAGTAATCCCATTCTTAGGCATATACCTAGCGGATACAAAATCTCTAATTCAAAAAAGTATCTGCTCCCCTCTGTTCATATCAGCACAGTTCACAATAGTCAAGACACGAAAGCAGCCTAAATGCCCATCAACAGATGATGGATAAAGAAGGTATGGTCTAGATACGCAACAGAATTCTATATATAGTCTGACCCTATTTCCTTGAGACACAAACGGGACCTGGGATGGCAAAACAAGATGGGGTTATGAGCTGATGACTAAGGATAGGGAGGAAGCAGAGCAATCTGAGCAGAAGCAGAGGAGTGAGGAGAGCAGCAAGTAAGTACTGTGTGATGCTGGTTGGTGACGGCATAGTAACAGCATGTGGTCTGGTGGGACTTCATATAAACAGCCAGGGCTGGAGCAAGGAATTTTGGCACCTTAGGTGAAAACCAAATTTGGTGCCCCTGTAAGTCCTGCTCTAAATGTCCTGACTAAAGCACATGCTGCTGTAACCATCCCAGTGCCAGAAATGCTCAATAACCCCCACAGTGCCAGCGATAGCTCCCACAGTGCCAGAAATAACCCCTGTCGTACTTACCTGCAGCTCAACCAACTGTGGTGTTCTGCTCCCTTTGAAGAAACAGGTGCACTTGTGGCACCTGTTTCCTCCTGGGGTAGGAACAGCAGCAGTGGCTGCAGACCACCGAAGTCAACGCCTGGAAGGGCTGCCTTTCACACATGGCTGTCTTTCGAGCCAGGCAAAAAGGGACTGCTGGTTTTGGGTCCGCTCAACAGACTGAACCCAGGGCAGCTCAAATGACCCTTTTGCTCTGCTTTAAAGATGGCCCTGGTTTATTAAAAACAGGATAAAGTTGACTTTTATATAAGACAATTGGATAGCCAGGAAATATGAAAAAACGAAACAGAACAAAATGGCACTCTCCCACTTAAAATGATATGTATGACCAACCTATTCACGTATCCATTCAAAAGGCAAAATTGTGTCATTTGCAACAATCTGGATGTAAGTGGGAGAGGGTCATGTTAGGCAAAATAGGTCAAAAAGAAAATGAGAATTACAGATGGTTTCACTCATATGTGAAATATAAAGAAAAAGCAGACAAACCCCAAGGAAATTCACAGGACTTAAGACCTTGGTTGCCAGGGGGTGGAAGTGGGCAGGGAATGGAGCAGGGAACAGGCGGTGGTAAAGGACACTAGAACTCTGGTGGCAGGTGTGGTGTGAAATCCTCACAGACTGAGATGCAATTTCCATCTCCTAAATGGAATATAGCAATATAAACAAGAGAAACAATAAAATTATTATTTTTAAAAAACCCACTGTTTTCAGAGAGAACTTAGGAAATTAATTTAAACATGTGGCTGATAGAATAGAAAGAGAATTTGCTTTTGACTAACCTTCACTAACTGGAATAGGCAGACAAATATTTTAAGAATATTTAAGAAAAATTTTAAGAATGGTAGAGATAGCAGCGGAAGGTTTGGGGACTGATAAAGGGAAAGGCAAATTTTTAATAAACTTTCAAGTTTAATTTTATGTCTGTGTCAAATTTTCAACTTAAAAAAATTCCTGAGATAACAGATCCTTTGTACTGTCTGTCCATGTCCATATATCTGACAATTTTATCCCTGACAATTCCAGGAGCTTAACTTTCAGTTTATTTGAACCTCAGCATGAATGTCTTGATCACAAGTGCTTTACTAATGGAATAAAAAGTGTTAGGCTTTGTGGGAACAGGGTCTATTGTGTGTTCATGGAAAATTAATTCCTTCCGATGGGGCATGCAGTTGCTGTTTTGGGTTTCTGTTGAATGATTCTGGTCATAATGGCTTCATAAGATTCAGCTGAAATAGTTAAAGGTGTCACCCAAATACTGCAACTAACCCCACTCCCTTTTGTTACAACCAAATGCAACAACATCTAGCTTTCCCCCCCTTTTATAGCAACTTTCTTCTCTGATAAACACATGCTTTTTAGTTAGGTCTGCTTCCAGATGCAGAAACCACAATATGCCTCCCCACTGAGCCTCCTATGGGAACAAGAGCTACTAGATAACTTAACCACAAGAAGAGATATTTGTACCACAAAGGACGTTCCTATAACCCAGCATGTGCAATTCTCTAGCCTGTGTCATCAACATTAACCTAGCAGAGATCATACTCCCTCTGCTGTGACAGATCTAGACACAAATCATATAAGCGAAACATGAGTGTCAATTACTCTTCCAGAATTCTCTGCCCATTTCTCAGAGTTATTACCATGTCAGAGATCGATTCTCTGCCTTAACCCCACCCCGATTTACCTTTCTCTGTCACTTATGGGTTAAAACAACCCTGCCCTATTCCTTTCCCCTCTAGATAGCTCTTACAGAATTAGCTCCCATCTTCTTCCTTGGCCAAATAATAAAAGTTTGCTTGTTGCTCTCAACTGTAATTTGGTTTTGCTTAAGGGTTGATGGAAAATAGAACTTTAAGAAATATTGTTGATCAATACTTAGACAATAATTTGGCAATAGGCAGAGGGACAGTTGACTATGGGATCTGCTGAGTTTAGCCTAAAAAGGAAGTAGAGAGGCTTTCCTCAAGTGAATAGTGGTAGCAGTAGCAGAGTTTTGGGGTTCTACAGATACCTAAAGATGGTGGCAGATAGAAAACTATTATATAGGGATAAGGGAGCCTTTGCTATCAAGATTTTTTTTAAAAAGTTCCATTTAGACAAGCAAGTGCTTTGTGTGCTATTTTCCAGAATTTTAAATATACAAACCTAGAAAATGTAAGCAGTCATTTCCTATCTATTCAGAAAAAGTACACAACTAAGAAGAAAAGGTTATATCTGACAGGCAAGATGGCAACTTTTCTATCGTTCTTGCTGAGCATGTCAGCCGCTCCATGGTTTGAAGGGATGCTTTTGTGCTGTTATGTATCATCTTTTCTTTCTTTGGCATCTGATGAAAGAGATAGCCAGGCACAAGATTCTCAGAAAGGACACTAAGTGTGAATTTATAGCATGTGTCTATAAAGTTGTCTCCATTTTCAAATACTGTTCCTAAAATCACTTTCTTGAATTTGACACTTGAAATCTTTCCAGACGGCATGCTTTAGCTGAGTAAGCAGAGTGACTAAATAGGCATCCAGCCAAATGCACTGCTAGGAGTAATGAGCAAAAAGCGTTCCATTGCTAGTGCAGGGAAGCTTGTGCTCTGCTCCTAGAATTGCCCTAAGCAATTTGCATGTGTGTGGCTGAACAGGTGAAGGAGAAAGGTGACCAGAGGTAAAAGGGTGGTCAGGGAGGACAAGGACGAAAAAAAAAATCATTGTGAATGCAGATTCTACCTCATTTCGTTGTAAATGATGGACATGATGCATAGACCATTCTGAGTAGCTGGCAGCACACTTTTTTAATGTCATTGCAGTGACTCAAATGTGTTATTCTCTACTGGAACAAAGATATCAAAGAAACTCAGTGGAGTGGCTAAAAGACACGCAATTTCCGAGGAAAATAAACAGGTAAGAAGGCAATTTAATGAGCTCCTTCGCATGAGGTAGGGAAGATAAGTGGTTAAGTGAAAGAAAAGAGAGTTCAGTCAGCTAATATGCCTCCTTTGAAAAAGTTCCCGGTTCTGAAACAGCTCTCATTGGAAGGTGAACGAAAGGGCATCCGAATGCTGTTCAATTCAGCACCGAGCTTTCCGTAAGGACTAAGAACATGTCATTTGAATCTGCATGGTGTTCTCTGTTCTTCTCTATAATTAAATTGTTCTTCAAAGAGGAAGCCAAGTATGCTGAGGAGATTTCTTTGAGAAAGAAAACCTGAACAATCTCCACAGGGATGAATCACTTACAATGAAAGAACCCTTGATCATGATTTTCAGATCATTTCATCCTATCAGTGAATATTCCCTTAAGAGGTGACACGAGCTATTTCCGTGGTTCCCCTGAGGTGGTGTGGCTCCTATCCCAAGAGGTGATTTGAAGTGGTGGAATTGTGAGAATTGGGGTGGGAAATGAAAGGGACAGGGTTCAAAGGTGGGGATTGGTCTCCCCAGAGGAGCTTCTGTAGGTTCTCAGATGAAGGGATTCTTGAGGATGAAGCGAGTGACTCCTGAGGGTTGTTTCTGTACTCCAAGCTGAGAACTACCTTGGTTGGAAGCAGAGAGGAGAGGAAAGGCAAAGGAGAGGTATAATTCCACATCCCATAGATAACTAGAGAATCACCACTTGACTCTGCTTTACATACATTTCTCTGTGTAGTTTCATATACCTAAGTGTTGAGAATATAGCACCTGTCCAGTACGTACGGAGTCAGGCACTCGTTGCCCCGGCAAGGGGTGTGGAATGATGACCAGTCACAGCTGAGTCCCTCTTTATGTGCCCATTCATAGAGGCAGCTCACAACTAATGCTAAAGACCCAGTCACTACCCTGAACTGGGGAGATCATAGAAGGGCCCACCCAGTTCCAGAGCTCCCTGAGGAACTTGTTGTGGTCTGTGTTTGATTGCTTCACTGCTGACCTCCTTCCTTACCAGGCCGGCTGTCCTCACTCCCCTTACAGATGCTGCTCCTTAGAGTGCACCCCTCTTCCCTGGACTCCAACAAACCCCTGCACAGAAGCCTCTAGCCTAGAATCTGTTTCCCTGGAAACCCAACTAAAGAAGAGGTACTAAAAGAACTGTGGAAACAGCTGGATTAAATGACTGCTGCAGTTCTTTGACTCTGTATGTGTTGGTTCGTTCAACAAATATTTGCTGATAACCTATGATGTGGCCTGGATTCTATGATGTAATAACTCTAGAACTGGAGACATCAGAGGACTTAGTCTTCTTCGGGGTGCATTGATTAAATTTGAATTTCTCTCTGAATTGTTTGGAATCATCACCCACACAGAGCCTTAGAATACTGCTAGCACATTGTAAATCAAATCTTCCTATTAAGTGTGACCATTAGTTTTAATACTGCAATTTAGCTGCAAATTTTAAAGATAAAGATATTTCATATAAAATCAATAATCTGGTGACTTTGAAAAACCGAAAATCTGACAATGCAAGACCTGCATTCCTGGTCAACAATTAGTGGGAGTGAACTAATGGCTGCCCTTAAAAGTAAGACCCATTCTAGTATGCCACAGTCCCCACTATGCCCTATAGTATTATAGCTGACTCATGTTATTTTCTTCTAGATCCCTGTAGGCATTCAGTTTTGTGACTTCTTTCTCAATGACTAGGTTTATAAGGGCTCCCTTCAATCCTCAGACTATACCTAATGATATTGGGTTGGAGGGATTTGGGGTTTGTCCATTAGGCCTGCCTTTCCCAACTGAGAAGGTCTCAAGCATATCCGACCTTCTTTTGATGTGGAGTGCAGAATTTAAAAGCGTTTTCACCTCTCAAACTATTCTTTTTTTGAATAGTGCTTTCAAGAAAATAGTCATTTTGTGTGCATATCACATTAAGTACAGGGACCATTACAGAATTTGTGAGGTGAATCTATTCTCACAGCTCCAGGCTTTTCTTCAATAGCTGAGAAAGCAAGCTGAGAGAGGTGTGAGGTTTCTCCAAGGGGCAAAGGCAGGATTGGAGCCCAAGTTTCCTCCCACTTAGACCATGCTATGGCTGCAGGCTATTCTGATAACTTGCATTTTAACTCAGCACAAATGAAGACACAGCAGGAGCTGAGCCTTACAAAAAGTTCTGCTGAGAGAGACAGATTTGTTCTGGTAAAGTTAGGGACATTGACCATTAGCTGGAATTTCACTGAAGTCTGTGGCACTGAGTCCAAATCAAGCTGGGTGAAGAGACCCGGCCTAAGGGCAAAGGAGTAAAAAGGTATTCTATAAGGGAAATGCACTCAGAACTCTAGAAATTCCCAGTTGAAGCTGATCAAGAAGGAGAGAAGAATTCAAGGTGACTAGGTTAGATGAGATAGCCCCTCACTGCCTACCACTAGAGACTGGAATGGGAATGGGACCTGGAACCCTGTTCCCTCGGTCTAAGACTCCGGCCCCCACTGCGAATATAAATGACACAAATGATTTCCTATCAATATAAATGAACAATATTAGCTATCTGCCATTGCTCATTATTACTTCTATGAGTCCCCTCAGGCACAGAATTCTTTTTATTTTTATTGACATAAATTTGATTTACAAAACAATGTAAAATTTAAATGTGAAGATTCACTCTTCATCATATATATGATAGCACACTCACCCACCACCAAATTTCTAGTAGTCCTCTACCACTGTCTATTGAAGCCCCACTACCCTTTGCTGTCACGTCCCCTCCCTTTCTCTCTGGTAACCTCAACTCTGTTGTCAATGTCTAAGGGTTTTTTGTTTTCTTCTGTCTATTCATTTGCCTTCCTTCTTTATATTCTACATATGAGTGAGATTTTCTGGTATTTGTCTTTCTCCTTTTGACTTATTTCACTTAGCACAATCCCTTCTAGTTCCATCTATATTGTTGTAAATGGCAGGATTTCATCTTTTTTTTTCTCAGTAGAGTAGTATTCTATTGTGTATTTATCACATTTACTTTATTCATTCGTCAAAAGGCACTTGGGTTGTTTGCATTTGTTAGTGAGACACATAATTCTTAACTCCAGTCTCTACTAACCATAAGTCATTTTTCCTTTTATTTCACCTGTGCCACCAACTTCTAGCATCATCTGGATCTCCCAGCCATCTGACCATTCCCTCCAAACTCAAACTCTTTGATAAAAGCCACTGTGACCTGATTTCTCTAACTGAAACCAGACCCAGTCCTGAGACAATAGCATTCCCCACAGGTTATCTTACCCACAACCATCATTCTACAGGGCCTGGGAGCAGGAGAGTTTTATTTACTGCTTCTTTTTCCACTCGCAGCATATGCTCTCTCTTCCCAAAACCCCTCCACAGAGTTTTCTAGGCCCCAACTCTGCTCTTGTCTGTGGAGATGTGGAGGCAGGACATGGGCCACCTCATTCGAGGTGGGCGCCATGTTATCAGATGATGCACCTACTACACCTTAAGTTAGTCGCCCACCAATTCCCAGGTCACCTTCCACATTCCTTGATTTCAGCTCTTGCATCACCGTCACTCTTCCAAACTGTGTTCTTGCCATAATTATGGTCAATTCAATATCTACCTATAAGAACTCTTCAATATCTTGGCCTTTTTTTTTTTTTTTGTCTCCTCTCCTCCAGTGATGCTCTCCTCAGCCAAACATATCTTAGAAGTTGCCATTGTTAAGAAATGAAATTCTTCTGTAATCTCTGTAATTTCTGTATTTTATTCTCCAACTGCTTGCTACTAGTTTTCCTGCTCCCTCTAGTATCCTTATTTCAATAATTCCTCCACCCCAACAAAACCTACCATCCATTGACTTTACCATCGCTTCTCTTTGCTGTACTTCATCATCTTTATTTTCATACTTTCTGGTTTACCCAGCTTAAATTTCATAGTTGGTCACTATAATCACTCCTTTATATGAACTCTCCACTCCCTCACTCCTCTCTCCCTGCACTGACTTGCCTGACAAAGCCCTACGGTCTGATTAATTTATGTACTTAGCCTGTTTTGCCCTTGCAATGACTCAGCTGAACACGGCTGCAGGAAAACACAACTACGCATACTGATCACACCTTCAATTCCTGGCAATTAACTTTAAATGAGTTCTGAGTGTTATCTATAAATTCTATTCAATTTCCTTAGTCTATTCAATCTCCTATTCTTTTTGACAAATATTTTATATCTTATTTTGGATCTTCAAACCTCTGATACATCTGCTGTTCTGACCCTTAGCTGGGGACTTAAGAAAATAGAGCATTCAGAAGACAAATTCATTAAGCTCCTTCTGTGTCTACTTACCTCCCTGCACCTGGATGTTACACATAGCCCTTTTCCTGGAACGTGGATGATTTTCCTGGCTCTCAACCTTTCTATTTCTGCATAGGTTTCATTCTTCTCACTCAAGGTTATTGTTAATCCAATTCTTCCCTCTTTCCCTCTTTCTTCAGCATCTTCAATTTCCCCCTCCCTACACTTTTCATTCCTGTTAGCATAAAATAGGCTATTATCTCTGTTATTAAAAAAAAAATTTCTTGATACTCTATCTTCCATTTCCTTTCTCTCTTCACAAGAATGATCCTGCCATGGTTAATTATATGTGTCAGCTTGGTTAGACCAGATTTTCAATCAAATATTGTTCTAGATGTTTCTGGGAAGGTATTTTTTTTTTAATTATTAGATTAATATTTGAATCAGTAGTCTTTGAATAAAGTAAATTTCTTTCCATAATAATGGCGGACCCCATCCAATCAATTGCAGGCCTTAATAGGAAAACGACTGAAAGGAAGAAGAGTGAATTCTACCCAAAGACTACTTTCAGTTCTAACTTTTCCCTGGTTTCCCAGCCTCTATGCTGGTCCTGAAGACTTTGGACTTGCCTGTCTTAACAATTGTGTTAGAAAAATCCTTAAAAAAGATCTCTCCTGTCTATCTCTAACTCTCTGTCTCTCTCCATATATATGTATGTATGTACATGAAATATATGTATATATGTATATATATAATGTGAATAATATAAGTATATTATATAAATATAAATGTAATATCTATACATATCATTATGCATATATATACAACCATATATATACATATATTTGCATATTTAAAGAAATATACACAAAGAATGATGTTTTTCCCTCCTGTTGTCACTTAATCCTACTCTAATCAACTTTTAACTTAATCACTGGACAAGGTCTCCAAAGATTCCTGTCACTAAACATGAAATTCAATTCTTAGTCTTCATTTTCCTTACTTTATTAATAACTTACTAACCCATATATTAATCACTGCCATCTTGAATATTTTCTTTATCTTTTCTAAGACTCCACACACTCTTGATTTTCTTTCTACTATTCTCATTTTTCCTATCATTTCTATTTTTTTTTTTGGATGCTTCCCTTGCCTTATAAGCCCAAGTGTTGCAGGATGCAATCTGTGAATTTTATTTCTTCTCTATATTATCTCCTATTTCATCTCATCTATCTCAACTCATTCACATCTGAAAGGCTCCAAAATTTTTATCTTTCAACCTGGACACCTCCCCTGTACTCCAGACTTATTTATCTACCTACCTATTTGATGCCTTCATGTAAGAGTCTAGTGAGAATTTTTGGAAGAATATTTTTAAAACTAAACTGCTAAAATTCATAATGACTTGTATGTAAAACATGAAGCCATAAATACTTAGAATGAAATATAGACTTTGATAGGTCTTTGGGGACTCAATTTCAGCATCAAATGAAACATACAAACAAAAAATAGTAATAGGACTACATCAAACTAAAAAGCTTCTGCACAGCAAAAGAAACTATCACCAAAACAGAAAGACAGCCCACTAACTGGGAGAAGATATATTCACATTATACATCTGAGAAAGGCTTACTATACAAAGAACTCATAATACTTAATAACAGAAAAACAAGCAACCCAATCAAAAAATGAGCAGAAGTATTGGACAGACATTTTTCAAAGAAGACAGATGACCAACAGCATGCAAAAAGATCTTTCTCACTTGTTATTGGGGAAATGCAAATCAAAACAACAATGAGATATGACCTCACATCTATACCATCTCACTCATACACAGAATGTAAAGAAACAAAGCAAGTAAGACAGAAAAACCAACCCTCAGACATTGACGATAGAAAGGAGGTCACCACCAGGGAGTGGGCTTGGGGTGGGGGTAAGTGGTGGTGGGGTACAGTGGACAGTGGTGAAGAACTCATGGTAATTTGGTGTTGGGCGGGGTGTGTTGTCACATAGTTGAAGAATGGTGAACTGCACATATAAGCTTGTATTATTTTGTCAATGAAATTTACCTCCACAAATATTACATTTAAATTTAAAAAATCCCAAAATATGGGGTTGGAGAACTTCCAGGTTGATCATGTGAAGATGCTGGGAGGTTGGTGCCCCTAGAGAGGCCTGGACACTCCACCCCTTTTCCTATACACTTTGGCCTGTGCTTCTCTGCCCTCTGACTATTCCCTTAGAAATAAATTAATAATCAAGTAGATTAAATAAAAAGAAACACACTAAGTTCCTGATATTTTCCTTAAACTCAAACTATTCTTCCTGATATCCTCTTGCCATGCTTTTGGTTGCAGTAGCCAAAATCTAGGTTTATCCTTGTCTTGTTCTTTTTTTTTCTCAAAACTTACATCCAGTGACTTAACAGACCATGTTTTCTCTACCATTAAAATATGTATAGAATATAGCCAGTTCTTACCAACTCTGCTGCCACTACCTTGCCACAGTATTTTAATATCTCCAGATTATTTTAAAGCCTCTGAAACAGTTCCAATCTTGTGTCCTGTAATTATATTTTCAACAGAATATACAGGGTGGATTTCTAAACTGCCTAATTTACACTGAGGCCACTCTGCTGAGATCCTCCAATGTCTTTCCATCCCAGAACAAATGTGAAAGTGCTTATTATATCCTGGAAGACCCAACAATTCCTTAGTTCCCAAATTCTTTCCTGCTTCTTTCCCATTCATTTTCTTCCTTAAATCCATCAAGCACTCTTTACATATGCTGATCCTTCTGCATGAAAGGCCACCAGCAAGGATATATCCTCTACTTCTGTCACATCTCTGCTACGATATTGTCCTTGAGGGCTTCCCTCGCTACAGTCACATCTTTACCTACCTGCCTCTTTTTACTATATCTGTTACCACACTTGACACATTATATATTCATTTGCAGGCCACACCTTACTTGAATGTAAGCTCCATGAGGACTAGGGCTTTGTTTCTTTAACTCTAGAACTTAGAGCAATGCCTGGCACACAGTAAGCACTCAATAAAAATTTGTTGAATAACAAGTGAATGTAATTTCTATGGAATGTTTCCTTAGCTGTGCTGTGGAGAGAACAGATGTGTGAAAGCACTTTCATCTCTATTTTGTCTGCTTAGAGTCAAAGTCAGCTTATTTTTAGTGATTGAAATCTCCCAGAACTCTCCCAATTACACATCTTTATACAACCATAGGCTGTTCTCTATTGACCTCTGCACCTTTTTAAAATCATTTCAAATATTTCCAAGATGGTGCCTTCATAATTCAGATCTGAAGTCATGGTAGATCTGAAATAATACTTGTGTGTGGACAGCACACAGATTATATCTCTAAGACCATTTATCAAGTTCATTTGATAAATCCTCAAGGTCCCTAAGCAAATAGCACTTGGGACAAAGGGTCTATTTATAACTAAGGTATAACCCTGAGAGCATAATGAGAAGAAGGAGTCAGAGATCCTGGGAAAAAGGACTAGCCTTAGACAAATTAGACAAATGTTAGTATGGTCCAAAGTAAATAGAAACCTCCCAGAGCAAGGACATCCTCCATGCTTAGGAGGGCTGTGGGTTAAGACAATTCATCAAGATGGGTGCAGTGAAAAGGAGGGAACCCAGTCCTAGCAGAGCTGAGCCAGAGGTCAGCAAAGGTAGGATAAGTCCCAAACACAGTAAATTGAAGCACTGACAAACAGACACATTTCAACTGGAGATAAATCTGCAAATTGGTGAAATGTAATGAAACCCATAATTAGAAAAAAAGAATGAATCAGCAAAAATATCTACTCGCAAGAGGAGAAAATTGCATTTTCTTCCATGGAAACAGTTATTTGGGAATTATTATCTTCCAGAAATGGGGTTTCTGGAGCCTTGGGCAAAGACTGTACATAGCTTGGCCTCATGGAATTAATTTGATCTGTGCCTGGATAGAAGCATTTATTTTTAAAGCGTGGGAAAAGGGCCTTTCTTGTCAAGACACAAATGGATACCCCAGGTTCCCCAGAAATGAGTGCAGACCCTTCCTAAGAGAAGACATTACAGACATACATTCAATTTCAGACATTAAAAAAAGATGTCCAAGGAATTACATCTTACCTGATGTGTAGAGTAACAGAATTGAAACTGCATCCTGACTCCTATTCAGTTTCTTCATTTCATTCTTTCACTTAAAACTCCTGAAAGCAACTACACATTCCTCATTCTGTAAACTCCCCTTTACTGATTATTGAATATTTACTCCCTTTTCATCATAGAGCTTCAGAATCATAGTCTACACTGTGACTTGCCAGTCATTCCTCAGCTACTTGAAATCTGACCTCTGATATTTTCCCTCTATGGAAATCATTCTTGCTAAGGTCACCAAGATTTTACTAACTGTCAAACACAAGGGAGATTTTTTTTAAAGTCCTACCTCAGGGGAACTTTGGGCCTTCAGTGTCATTGCTCATTCCCCCTTCACCAAGCTCCATGATTTCTGAGAGCTCATTTTCATCTGTCTTTCCAGGTTTGTCTGGTCCCTCAACTCAACACTTCTGTACTTTCTGTGACTGACTATGTCATCTCTGACACTAAAACCCATCGCTTAATCTGAGAGATCCTAAATCTTCAGACCAGAACTTTCCAAGTCTTCAACTTTAAGATTCACTTGCTTTTAGACAACTTGATGGTATGTTCTTCAGTGTGCAAATTAAGAATGTCCAGAAATGTTTCATTTTTCTAATGGATCCTTAAGTCACCCCAGTTAGTAACACAAGACTCTTATACATGACACCTCTGTCTCCCCTCTCCCCTCATGAATTACTGTCAGGTACAAATCTTGACAGTATGACCACTTACACTTTGGGAATCTGTCTGTTCTCCTGAATCCCTCTGATTATCGCTATTACACATCCTTATCATCTCTTATCTGTTAGAACCCTCTGTTTAATGGGTTTACTCCGACAAATCACCTTAATGGACATTGAGTCTTCCCAGTATCTCATATAATAGTTTCTCAAGTTAATAATATTAAAAGTTGTTTGTCTGGTCTGTATTGTCTTTAAGGCGCTTCCTGGAGCTATTATGCCATTTATAACAATTAAAAAGCATCAATCATAACGTTAAAAAATTCTCTTTTACAAGTGTCTCAGCTAGAAAAGATGCTGTTAATTTTACGTTTTCATAAAAAGAATAGGAAGAAATTAGTCTGGCATGTCGCCAGCACTAATCCTTCATTTCCGCTCTAAGTGAGGACATTTGCTCTGCCCTGCACCTGCTTGCAGAGGTGGCCTCTGAATGAAATGCTTCTGCTCTGGGTCCCAAGCCTATTTGAAAAACTGAGGAATTCCAGCTTCAGACAGAGTCCTGGAGTGGCATGCATATTCCCAGGGCATTCCCAGCACTGACACTGGTAAGGAATGAAAAAGAGATTGGAATAAAACTTTTTGACAATTTGCTGCCTTTTGTTTTAACAGTATTTCTGTTTTGTGATTATCAAAAGAATTCTAGTACTGACTTGGTCCAAAGAAGGAGGCATCCACCCCTAAGATGAAGTCATATTGACTTCTCTGTTGAGATGCTTAATTCAACATGATTTCAAGCAGAAAAAGAGGGTGTCACTGACATGTTTTCTCTCCACCCTACCCCTCCTCCTGCTCTCTAGTCAGACTGCTCTGTCCTTCCACAGGACTTTTAAATGTGGAGTTATTCTCCAACAGGGATATATGTATTATTAGCTATAGATGCAATGTTGTGCAGCATATCTCAGCAAATTACTCATCTTGTTTAACTGAGATTTTATTCCTGTTGGAGAATAACTCCCCATTCCCCCTTTCCACCCAGGCCTCACATTACCATTTTACTCTTTATTCCTATATGTTATATAAATATTTCTACAAAGAAGACAGGCAAATATCCAACAGGTATATGTAAAGATGCTCAACCTCACTAATCATCAGGGAAAAAAAATCAAAACCACATTGACACAGCATCTCACACTTGTTAGAACGGCTGTCATCAAAAAGCAAAGAAAACTAGTGTTAACAAGGATGTGGAGAAAGTCAGACTCTTTTATAGTTCTGGTAGGAATGCCAAATGTGGCATCCACTACGAAAAAATCATATGGAATCTTCTAAAAAAATACAACTAAAACTAGAATTATTATACAGTAAGCCTACTTATGGGTATTTATACGAAAGAATTGAAATCAGCATCTTGAGGTGGTATGTTCAACCTGTGTTCATTGATGTGGTAGCTGCACTCCCATATTCACAATAGCTAACACGGAAATTTGGTTATGCTGGGACAGCACAGCTTAAAATCTACAGAGCAGCAGGCAGATGTAGAAGTAGAAAACTAGCAGGCAAAATCTTAGACTTCTAAGAGCAAAGACCCCAGAGCAAGGGCCCCACCTTAGCAACTTAAATCTAGGACACACCCCTAGATATGCAAGAAAGAAAGCCCCACCCCTCACATATATTCAAGAATCCATCTTGCCTAGGTGAGAGGCAGGCAGTACAGGCCATACACACACATGCGCATTCCCCTGATGAAACTTACCAGCGCAGCCCCGCAGGGCGCTTCAACTCACTGTTTCTGCTTTTAATAAACTTGCTGTGTGCTCCTGACTAATGGCACGCTCCACAAATTCTTTCCGGACAGACCCATTGTCTCATCAGTGTGTTTCACTCACCCTCCTTTGCTTCATTTGGGGCACATTTGCTTTGGTCCATTTATAAAAACTCCTTTGCCTGCACAAGGACCACGCTCGATAAATAGTTGTTGACTTCATGACTAAATGACTTGACTCAGCACCTTCTTGAAATGCACATTTTCTCCAATGAAACTATCTCTCTCGGCCTCATGCTAATTCTCATCAGAGGCCAAAAAACAAAAAGTTGCTGTTTTGTATTAAATGAGTTGTCTCCAGCAACACTGCTGGAGAAGAGTTTGAGGGAGGGTCACCTTTTTTTTTTTTTTTAGCATTCTCTCGAAATAAATCTGAATAGATCTCAGAGCATCCCAGTTTTTCTCTAATAGACTATTACATGTTTCTAGTGCATAAATTTATCATCTTGACACATCTCCTCAACATATTTTTAGTATGTCCTTCTTTGGGATGCTCTTTTAAGAAATGTATTTCGCTTCTTCTTAGTTGATTTTGACCCAAATTTGAAACATTGGATGTTTATCTTTATAAAACAGGATCTCTTATTATCCTCCCCTAGCCTATTTGAGTTACCAACTCTAGATTTTCTCAAATAGAGCAAATATTTTTGAGGCTTTATTTTGTGCTAGGCATTCTGCCCCAAAACATTGCTTTTGATATGTGCACTATTATTAGCATTTGCAAATGAGGAAACTGAGACTTTGAGTGTTATTGAATTGCCTTAATTTAAAAAGTTCATAAAGCAGTGGGGCAGGTTCTGATTTCAGAAGTCACTCTTTTCGACAATTGTATGTCCAAATGGCATCTTTAACTTTTTTTTTTTTTTTTTTTTTTTAAGGAAACGTGCAGGTAGAACTGAAGGTAAATAGGCAAACAGGCAGTGTGAGAGAAGAGGAAGCATTTTACTTTATTTTTGTATTTAGCTGTTTATCTTGGTTATTATTCCTGGCCCTGGGATGGGAACCCAGGTTCCTGGGATATATGTGGACTGCGTCTTGCTAGAGGTGGTGGACTTAACCACTACTCCAACAGGCCATCAAAAGTTCATTTTGACAGATGTCTGTTGCTAGTATAAATAGCACATTGTATTATGACAATTTAATTCTCAAGAAAAAAAGATATATTTGTTTATACACCTTTCTATCTTCTAACACTTAAAGAAATTATTTTTTGTCAGAAGCTTTTAAAATGTGAGCATCAACTCCCTTTCAATTTTGTTTATTGGGTCTAATGATAACTCCACTGCTCACTCCTACCAATGCTCCTGGGAAGTAGGAGGTGAAAAACTGAAACCAGGAAAGACTAAAATTTGTTCACTAGTGTTTAGGGTGACTCTGAATTCCTTTTCTCTTCTAATTTTTTCTTGATGACACACTTATCCATTTGTAGCTTTTATCCATTTAAGCAATACATTTCACTGATTCTTGCTATTTGTAATAATCAGCTAAAGGGAAGTTCAAGTTCTAGATTCTACATTCATTCTTTCTGATTGGAGTAAGTTTTGCTCTCTGGTGAAAGGAACTCTCTTGGGCAGAAAAAGAAAGAAACTAAAAAGACCACGTGAATATGCTTTTCTTTTCTCTGTGCAAGAGAGCTAGCTGGTTCTTTGGTGTATGGTTTCACATGACTATTTCTCTAGGCCTTCAGAGTTTTGCTATAATGATGCAAATGGAAAATATTATCAAGAAGCAACTGTTGGTTTTTGTAGTTATAGGAATTTGCTCAGAAATTCCTTAACCAAGACCATGAAGGTGGCATAAATTTTCCATGGTCTTAATACAGAAGTCAAAAGAATCAAATCTAGAGAAACCTTCAAGGGGTTGAATGATGCTATCTCATATTACCTGATATTATTTTTTTTTAAATATCTTCTCTGAATTTGCCAGCCACCTATATAGGGAGTTTAAATGAACTTCTTTGAATGGAATGCAAAATTTGAGGCTGATAAACGAAAGTCAATGACACATCAAAATCATCTCATTATTGCAAAGTCTACATATTATAACATGAAGAAAGTGAGCAGGATTTTTCAAATATAATCAAAGTCTTAGTTTAACTGGCTCCATATCTTACAAAAGACACTTAGCTAAATGTGCAATGGTGATATTTGGAGTACATTCTTTATCTTTTCGGGCTTGACAATATCCACCTCCAAGGGTTCCTATAACTTATTCCTCAGGGTTAAGAACAGAATTAGCTCTTGAATCTTCCTTTGGGCTAATTCATATACTCTTGTATTAAAAGGATGATACTTCTTTTCTCTTGTCTTTGACTCTCAGTGGGCACCCATGTTTCTGGCATGTTGGCTAGAAAACATTAAGGGGTCCTCCTGGGTGTTTATCTTGAGGTGGAAGAGCAAGAAAATAATGCCAGATACTGTCTCATGGGATATCTGCCTAGCTCACAGTCTCATAAATATATTTCGAAGCAACTGAGCAATAGAAACACATCTTTTTGTGAAATACAGATTGAGTGGAAAGTACTTTACTATGTATGCTTAAAATGCTGTTTTAGATTAAGTTATCCAAGAGGTAAAGATAAAAGCAAAAGCAATAACCATAAAAACAAAAATTCTCAAAGTAATATCCTTGTTAAGTTAACTGTAATATAATTATTATCATTTGGTCATATGTCACCCTCTCGCTTACTTCCCAACAATCTTTTGGGTGTGTATGTATATATACAGATATGTATGTATGTGTGTCTGCATTTTTTTAAGCAATAATTTAAGTAGACATCTTCTAGCCCAGTGTTGGTCACCTTTTTAAATGTGTTGTTTGACTTGTAAAGTTTGGAGATTTTTCAGAACAAATTAGTAAGTACTAGACAGAACTTGATAGCTAAACTTAACAAATACTTGTTGCATTAATGAATGAAGAGCCCATGAAAAATACATTCACTTTTGTTAACTATTCTAAGAGCTCTGGATATTGCTGCCTAGTCCCACCTATCACTATATGTCTGGAGACCAGAGAAGCATTCTGTTTGTCAGAGGCATTTCTAGGAAGCTTCCTCAAGTCCTAGTCCTGATGTGAGAGTCTTCATAGGTGAGCACACTCTTACATTCTCATCATTTCACTGTGGCCTTTAACATATGTTGTCAGGGCCATCCTTACACATGTATTTTAACTGCATAGGTAGATACATGCCAGGAGGACAAAAGGATTTGATAGAGAGTTGGTTGAAGCACTTGACTATGATGAGGTTTTACTTATCCATAGATCATTGAAATTAAGACTGTGTATTCTAGATATATTACTGGCTACTATCTCTTGCTTTAACTTTGATAATATCTAAAAATGCTTCCTTTTCTTTGTATAGAAGAAATTGGTAATGACCAAAGACTTAGATGCAGGAATTCAACATTTTGTCTACAAATGTACATGAGGTGTGAATAAAACCAAAATCTGCCTTATTTAGTTTTAGACTCAGTAGAACAAACAAAAAAGAAATAGCACCTTCTCTCAAGTACTGAAGAATGGATTCATAATTGTCCCAGGTATCTTAAAAGTTTTTGAGAGAATTGAAACTCTTTATTAAATTTGCTTTGACCTATGATCATCCAAATATCTCTTCCTCCCCTAAGATGATGACAAAACCACAGTAATAGAATTGTGAAAGTGAGAAGTAACTAAAAAACATGTCAACTACTGTTTTCTGACAGAGTTTGTTTATTTTATTTTATTTTATTTTTTTGCAACTGGCCATCCAAATTTCTATCATTATTGCTAGAGGAGGAAGGGGAGAGGGTGGAGGAAACCTGAGTAGAAATGATATGGTAATTGATACTAAAGCTCTGGAGTGAGTTGCAGTGTGATCGTCACATTGACTGAGATGTGAAACTTACATAATGTTGTAAACAAATGAAGCATTAAAAACAAAAAAGAAAAGAAAATACAATAGGTTGCTTTAACTATTTGAATAAGCTCAACTCAGTGAAAGAAAAAGATGCTTATCCTTTGAGAGACTGAGGGACAGGCTCCAGTGTTAGGTGCATGAAATCTTGATCAGACAAAATGGTTCTATAAACTCTTATGTACAGTATTGGGTTGCCTTTAAATCAAAGAAGTATGTATTTTCTATTTTCTTTGGTACCACTGAGGTAGGATTAGTTCTTGTTAGAACTTCGTATACAATATTCAAATAAAATGGAAGCTTGTATTTATGATCAGAATTGTTTTGGCAAAAATTCAACTTTTGTTGAACCACTCAAGGCACTGAAGGCAGTGTGGCAACTTCATTAATTATTTGGCTGAATGATTCTCTTCCCTGCTTCCATCAATTCGTGTGACTTTATTCTCAGTAAATTTACAATGTCTAAATTCACAGTACCACCTCGAGGCAGCCTGTCTGAGAAACAGTAAAAGTAGGGAAATGACCCTGTCTATATAACATGGATCTCTGAAGATAAGAAGTGTATGACATCGCTATTTCAATATATCTTCTATTTTTAAACAGCATTACTCTCTTCCTTTGGATTCCTACATGTTTGGATTAATATACTTTTATTTTGCTAATAGTGACAATAGTTCAAATACTGTAAAATAATTTCCCAATAAAAGGTTTTGATATTTGTCTCCCAACTAATAACAACAAAGTAAACTTTATAAAATCCATGTAAAGTAACTTCTCATTCTGAAATAGATATTGCCATTGTATATTGTAATACTATAGTATGATAGTTATAGAGAGGCATGCACTTTGCTTGAAGGAGAAGTTTATGAACTTTTGTAAATACTACTTTCTAGAAAAGCAAATGACTAATACTGAGAAATTCTAATTCTGAGAAATTTTTTCACTCGCAGTTTTACTAACAATGTAGAAAAGATCAGCATGCAGACATTTAGAGAATTAGAAATCTGACTTTGAATGAGAACGGCCAAAGATAATGACAAATACAAAAAGACACTTAGAAAGAATTCATGTTAAGTTGGCACGATATCATTGTGAGATAAAAATACTAAGTGTGATTATATGAAGCGTCTACATGAGTGAGGTCAAGAGTAAGGTCAAAAAACTCTAGGTTTCCATAGAATCTCATTAGGGGCTGCCCCAGGAGGGGAAAGGAGAGAGGGAGGGTGCAAATAGAGGAAAGGAGACATCAAGTTAGTGACTCAACCCCTTCTTCCTTCTTGTGTGAATATTGAGTGTTATCTTAATAAGTCAGAAGAATAATCCCTCTATTTAAAAATATGTACAAAATTCACTGGCTTCACAACTGGGTTCTGGAGTAATTGACTTTAAAATTTTTGATTCCAGGCAGGCTACACAACCGCTTTTAAACCTCAATTTATTAGTCTATAAAACAGGAATGCTTGTTTCTAACTTTTAGTATTGTGAGAATTGAATGAATATATGAAACTCTTAGAACAATGCTGCAAAAATAGTTTAATGAATACTAACATTATTATTATTTAGTGCAATATAAAACAAATTGTACATTATTTATTAAAGGAAAAAGAAAACAACAGCCTAGAGTTTTTAGAATAATCAGGAACACTTTATTTATTAGGTTAATTTTATATAGAACAGAAATGAAACAAATAAATGGTCAATTCCTCAATAGTTGCCACTAAGGAATACATTTGGAACATACATCAACAAAGAAAAGGACAGGGACTTTTGCACGAGGTAGCATATAAATTTTAGACCAGACTTGAAATATTTTCCCTTGTATCACAGTCATGTTTCTCTGTTTCTGCTCACAACTAAACTTTTCAGAAGTGTTGACAATTCATTTTGCTTCACTTCCTTGACCTTCCTTTCATGCCTTATCCCTTTGCAATACTCATTTTGCTCCTGTCACTCCACCAACATTATACTTAACAGTGTCACTAATTAATTTCATGTTACCCAGCACATGACTTGGCTGGATGTTTCCTTGTTTCTAGAACTCTGTTCTGGTCTTCCAGGAAATGATACTCTCAGGATTTCTCTTTGTTCTATTACTCTTGAAACCAGTCTCAGAATGGTGAGGGTCAACTGGGCTAGCTTCTGGGTCTTTTAGACTTTCTCTTCAGTGTATCTACTCCCTTTGACTTTATCTGCTGAAGATCCTTCAATTCATTTCCATTTGGGATATCTCTTCTGTCTGTGTTACCTACCTGATATTTTCAGTAGATGTCTAGTAGGTTTCTTGAATATAATGCGCCTGCCATGAAGTCCTTGATTTTCCTTTTACCAAATCTAGTTTTATTCCAGTTCTATCTAACATAGTAAAATGCATTACTATCTAGCAATTTTCTGAAGCCAGAAGACTAGGTATTATTATTTTTTCTACTTTACCTATGCATTGGTGAGTCCTATAGTTACCTCATTAAAAAAATCAGCAAGTTTTCATTTCTCTACTTTACTATCACCCTAATCCAAACCACTTGTTTTTCTACATTCTGATATCTCTCTCCTGCCGTTGTTCTTACAGCTATTCTCCATTCAGTGACCGAAATGACCTCTTAAAAAAAATGAATAAGTATTTAAAGTCTGAATCATAAACTAATTTTTAAAAATATCTCAACCAAGAAAGCATCAAATTCATTTTATTCTAAGGTACATTGAAAAGACTATATGCTTAAAGGAAGAGAATTCAAAAGCAGAAAGAATAAATACATGTTAGACTAAAGAGGATCTAGGCTCTATGAAAAGACATGGGAAGTTAATGAAAGAAGTGAAGACATACAATTTATTTTGTTAATTTTATAAGCTGTAATACTACTTTACAATGAATGGGTTCTCATTTTCTCAAGGAATTCCATTTTTGTCCTTAAAAACATTTAATTCAGGAATCTGTTCAGATATTCTAATGTCTCAGAGAAATCTGTCATAATATGATTTATTCTGTCTTGATATGTATTATATCACAGTTGTCCCTCTGCCACACACACACTGATAATGGGATATTGCAATAGTTTTAACAAACACTAAGACACCCAGTGGTGAACTACACAGGGTGACCACATCATACATTCATCACTTGCTTTTACGAAAGGTCAAACAAGGAATTTTTCAAGCACTAAAATTTTATTATTAAAACAATAAACATGAAAAAGTCTGGCAGGTGCTACATACAATTATAGTCCTTCTATTCTATCCAGTTTTTTAAGGTCAGAATTAATTTAAGGAGGCAAATCATCTAGTAAGGTGAGAATAATTCCAAATATATTGAACTTCCTTGATCTCTTACTCTTCTCATTGCTTAGGAAACTTTTCAAATGCTCAGAGCAGCTCCACTCTGAATGTTAAGTGTCTGTTCAATAATCTTGGACATAGTCTTCAATTGTGAGTCTTGTTTTTGTTTTTTTTTTCCATCTATGAGATAAGGAACTGTAATCAAGTGTAAATATTTTTTCTGACTCAAAATAATCTAGAACTTCATCTTATTGCATGCTTTTTTTTTTTTTTAAAGCAAGATAACATAAAAGTGCAGCAAAAATCACCTAGGAGAACTTTGTTCATTATAGTAAGAGTATCATAGTTCTGAATTGCCAATCTAGTTCTATAATTAATAAATCACCATTTTCCTATAGGAAATTAAATTTCTACTTTAAACAAATGGTATATGTAAAACTGAGACCATAATTACAAAAATAACCAATGACAGCATTCAAAAATAACCTATTTAGATGGCGCACTTTTTAGTTTTTCAAATTGCTTTGTGTAAGGTTTTTCTGGGCCCCGCGAGGAGAAAAGTTCAATCAGACAAAAAGCAGAATAGTCAGGGCTTTATTAGACTTTGCGCACCCGGGCGAAACTCCCAAGTCCGCAAAACGGGCCTGGGGAAGTGGCGCACCAGAACTAAGGCGGGCCGGCTCTTTAAGCAGAGGAATTTCGCGGGCTTCCCATATCGCGATTGGGGATTAGCCCTGTGAATCCAGGTGTGGGGGTCGCATCCCTTATTCTGATGTCATCCACCTTTTTCCCCCTGGCTTGGCCGCCGGGCATGCCCGCTGTCCCTGCCCGCTGTCCCGTCTTTCTGAGCCAGCCTAACACTTTGTATTTATATAACATAACTAAACATGAATATAGGCAAATTCTTTTCTATGTTACTATGCAATTTTGTGCGTATTCACCTTTTGTTGATGATAACGATTTAATAAAAAATATATGGGTTGTAGAGGAAAAAAGACATGATTCCAGTCTCAGCTCTGATACCTACTAACTCTGAACCTTGGTCATGTGGGATTAGTGACTCCCCTCCCCAAATGTTTAGGTAAGTTATTGTCAAAATGTTTATAGTGACTTTTTTTCCAATATATGCCACTTGGTATATTAATAAGATTGACAGTTGTTACCTTTTCCGTAGATACTTAACATGAAGTCATTTCCAAAGATAATCTTTTTTATCAGAGATACCTATCTTATGGGAGGGGAAAGTCTAGAGGTAAGATTTTGTCACATGAAGTCATTCCCTCTTGTGAAAATCCCTCCTCTCTCTTTGATGCCTCAGACCACCCCGTTTGCCCACCAGCACAGAATATAAGTCTTGGGACTTTTCTATTTACTTTCAAATGTATGACCATACAAATTCTCCATTTGTATGCCATTAAATTTTGTCTTTTCTCCTGCTAATCCTGTCTGATGCTAAATTGGTTTATACAGCCCATGAAGAACCTCAGAGGGATGAGGAATTTTCCCCACATCCTGGCAATCATGAGCTATAAAAATGGGAAATAGATGCCTTTCTCATGGGGTGGTAAATATGTAACATATATATTCATATAATAACATGTGAAATATCTCAGACATAGCCGCATACAAAATAAGGATTCCCAAATTGTCTGCCAATGAATTATATTATAAATGTAATATGCAGTATAACAGAACAAAGGGAGGGTTTTTAATAAGTATTTTAAAGTATAATTTAGAAAACGTTTCTTAAATGAGTGAAGACTTGAATCTGCACATTTAAAAAGGCATGCCATTTCAAATGGTGGTGGAGCCCACTGGACAATGGGGAAGAACATTGGTGGTTTGGTGGAGGGTATGCTGTATGAAATTTGACTAAGAAATGGGGAAGCTATACATAGGAAATTATTTTAATGTGTAGACCAATTACTACAATAAAAATAAATAAAATTTTAAAAAGTCATGCCATTTTCAAGAAAATTCATCAACTAGAGTTAATGCTGTAATAGAGCTAATTCAACCATTGGACTTTAAATCCAATGGGCTTATAGAGGAGTCAGTCAAAGGGACCACGCCTTTCAAAAGTGGCAGAAAACCCACTTCAAACAAATATTATTCAGATGTTAAGTGGTAAAGGGTTCCCAACTAACACAAGAGTCATAAAGCTCTGTTCTTAATTTTTAATCCTTTCAGAGTTTATTAAGCTCAACAGCAATTTTTTGTATGGATGTGAGATGAGAAGGAAAAAAATAATCTTCATAAGTTAATATAATTTTGAATATCAGAGAGGAAGAGAAAGTCTGAAATTTAAATAAATTAGAATCGAATGTATTGTTGTTTATAAAAGCCTAGAAGGTATTTATTATATATATTATTTGAAGTAATTATAATACTAAAATAGCTAAATTTTTCTCTCCATTTCACCTCCAAAACACTAACAGATTCCCATCAAATGGTGGCTCTAGATTAAAAAGTAATTTGGTTTTCAAGTTAAAAGAATTCTTCCTCACTCATTATATGTTTCTATAATTGTAAAACATCACATTATTATCAAATAAAGTCACTTAAAATAAGCCACTAGTGTTAAAAAATATTGGTATAAGTGCACCCTGGTGGAGTAGCAGTTTGGTCCTCTGCCTCTGGCGGAGCACAGTTCACATACATTACAAGGAACCAACCACATGAACAACTAAACAAAATAAATAAAAATGCTTCCTCCTTTCCCTTCCTGTCTACTTGCTCGCCTTCATTTCTGACTGTACCTTTTCTTTAAAAAAAATAATAAGAAAAAGAAAATATTAGTATAAATTTCATTCTCTCTCTCTGTTTTTGAGAAATAAATTGGAAAGCTTGATAGCAAAGGCCCTGATGCATAAACCATCCTGTAGCCTCCTGGTGCTTCAGCACCAAAGAGCTCGTTTATTTACACAGCCGCACTAAGCACTGCTCAAAGACAATGGATTACAAAAGATAGGAGTTGTCACTCTTTAATACGATATCCTTGCCCCCAAGGCCCAAAACATTAAAAACAAGAATCTGTTTTACAAACACCATTTTCATGCTGAATAGCCTTAATTGCAAGTGATAATAACAGGTGAAGTTACTACCACAGTGTTGGGGCTAAATATATTTATTTTCAAGGATTTATTTTTCCAGGAAAACTTTTGTGACTTTTTTCCTGATAAAATGACTTGAGAGAGGTCCGGATTGCAAAACAATTTGTTTGGAGAGTTCATTAAAAATATTTTAAATTGTTCTCAAGCTCTTTTAGTACCAAGCTGTCATTCTCTTGAGAGCATTAAAGTGTGATTTTGCTTTAGGAAGGAAGATGGAGTAGAATATCCCCTTCGGTTTATCCACCCTTAATTTTCCAGCTTTAAAAGCTCTGCCTGTCATTGGAACAGTGCTCAGGAGAACCAAAACAGGAACTACAGGAGAAAGCGTTTTTCCTCTGGGAGGTGGGTGTTTACAGATGAAAATGTAGGCGGGAACAATCAGAAACAGCCTGGGTCCGCTTAGACCCAGCTGCAGGAAGATCATTTTATTCTGGAACACATGAATTTAAAGTCTTTTGAATCCCTGGGCCAACACAGCGATTGCTTCCAGCAGCAAAAAAAATAAAATAAAATAAAAATTGTTCAGTACCCACATTTAAAGGATGAACAAGGAAAAGGAAATATGATCAGGAGATCTAAGTGGAGCAAGAGATGCCATTGGATACAAGAGAGGAATTAGAGAAAGGGTTTTTTGTAAAGAATGACTGGGTAGCTTCTCTAGCTTGGGCTTATGATTTCCTGGTTGTGGGATCCCTTAAATTCAAACAGAAGAATCTACAACCTTATTCCAAGAATGCACATGGGGAACTAACAAGAACTAAATAAACAGTTCTCTGTTTGCTCAAATATTTAGCAAATAGCTCAGGGATTACTGCATACAACATCGTTGAGATTTTAGCCAATTCTCAAAAGTTGTTTTTATGCTCGACTAATGAAACAATTCATGTATGTATAATGGCACATTGTAATTATTTCCACATGGTTAGCCCTCAGATAAAACCTAAGGGAAGCAAGTCAGCATTTGATAAAAGTTGATCAGAAATCAACATTTATGACAACACAGTCAAACCTTACATCCAAATCAGGATGAAACCAACAGTAGCAATTATCTGATATGTCAGTACATACGTTCTTTAATACTTGCTCCTTACTTTTCACTATCTTTTCTGGTTATGACCTAGGTAGACGAATGATAAATTTAAAGGAAATAACACATTGAGGTTTTATAGATAAAAATCTTAATTTAATATTTAGGGCTGGGTCTGTGAACATAAATTCTCAGCAAAACTTTGCCTATGATGCAAACACTTGTAGTAGGAGAAACCACAAGGAGAATTCTTTCGGCTGAGCATCTGGATGATGGAACTCTATTCAAGCAATTATGATTTGTGACTCTAATCTCAAGCAAAGCCTTGGTCTGGGATTATTTATTCTTCTTTCAGCAATTTACATACATAGTCAAATTTCTACATTAGGTAATAGTTAAATAGAAGAGAATAAAATAAAACCTTTTCAATTTTAAAGGCAGAGTCATTCCATTTAGAAAGAAGTTACAGATACTCACAAAAGAGTCATTTTTATGCCTAAAATTTAAATTATGTCTTTTCATACTTTGGCAACAAGTAATAGTATAGATTGTTTTGACTGACCTCAGGTTTTATACTAGTGATCAGAGTTTAACCTACTGAGAAGACTTGAGTACTTATGAATATTAAAAAATGAATGGGTTGAAATACATTTTCATTAGTTACTTTATCCAGATCAAAGAATAAAATAAAACTCTTGATAATTCTTTTTCCCTTATTTTTTTTCCTTTTAAAGGGAAGGTACAGGCAGAAAGAGTAAGGAGGAAGAAGCATTTATTTCATTCAGTTATTCGTCTTGGTTGTCCCTCACCCCACATCCAGCTCAAGGTTGGAACCCAGGTCCTTGAGATGTATGTGAATTTTACTGACCAGATGCTGTTGACATAACCACTGAGCCACCAGGATTCACCAACTCTTGACACTTCATTCACTCATTTACCTAGCAAATATTTGTTGACTATTTATTATGTGCCCAGGGCTGTTCTAGTCACCAGAGATAACAGTGAGTGGAACAAAATCCTTGTTTCCCAGGGATTATATTTTTGAGGAAAAGGTCAATAAACAAAATTATGTAAATACAGTATAATTTCACTGTAGAGAGCATACAATGTGAAGAAAAATAAAGCAGGGTGAAAGAGAAACATTGCAAGTGGTTAAGGGATTTTTATTGAAAGTGGTCACAGAAGACTTGTAGACTAAATTTTAGGAGAATTTTCATTGCAGGAGGGGAACCATGAGAAGCTGCAATCTGGAAGAAGAGTAGAAAGGAAAACAAAGCACACAGGCTCTAATGCAGGGCTAAATTGCTTTATTTGAAAAACCTCCAGAAGTCAATGTTGCTGTAGTAGAGTGAACAAGTGGATAGAGGAAAAACATAAATTTAGAGTGGAGATAGGGTTCAAATAGCAAAAAATCTTATAAACACAGGTTAGGATTTAGATTTTATTCTAAGTCTGATAGGAAACACAGAGATTTTGAGAAGAGCAAGTTTGAGTGGTTAAGCATTGGACCTGCTTATGTGAAATAGGCTGTGAAGTGAAGAAGTGAAGGACAAGTGAGCAAAATAAAGATCCCTAGAAGAAAATAAGCAAATCTGGATATAAATAATACATTCTAAAGTATGTTGGGAGGAGATACACATTGTGGGAAAAAGAGAACAATAGGGAAATTTAAGGGAGATGAGTGACGAAGAGATTTCTTTAAGGAACCCCACTTTTGGGTTCCCCTAAGTAGGGCAATAAGGATGAACCTTATTGAGGAGGTGATCTCTAAGCAAAGACATGGAGACAAGTGTGCAAGCCAGGGAGATGGAGGGAGAGTGGTGAGTGAGGGGGCTAACCAGGAATCCTGATTATGGAGGGTCTAGAAGACTATGGGAATTTTTCTTTTGTTCTGAATAAAATGTGTTGCTATTTCAGGTTATTTGAACAGAGAAGTAACATAATTGACTTATGTCTAAGGCATACTCTGGCTACTCCTCTGAGAATATATTACAGGGTACTACAAATAAAATAAGGAGACCTCTTTTGGGGCTAATGCAATAATCTAGTTGAGAGTTGATGGTGACCTGGATGAGGCAGATGACAGTGAAAGTGGCAGCAAGTGGCCAGCAAGTGGGTACATTTAAAAGAACAGCCCTTTTGATTTCTTGATAGATTAAGGAAAAGTGATTTGGAGGCTGAATAACTGGAAGGATGGAACTGCCTTTGACTGAGATGATGAAGTATCTGTCTTGAGTGTGAGGTGGGGAAGAGCAGGAGTTTAGGTTTGACTATTTTAGGCTTCAGGTATCAGGTTGGCACTCAAATCTAGAGCTCAGGAGAAAGTTTTGAACTGGAGATAAATATTAGATGAAACTAAAAGCTTGTGTCTAGAACATGAGCAATGGGCAAGGCCTAGGCAGAAAATGGAGAGAAGACTGAAGTCAAGGATTGAGTCCTTGAACAATTCAACATTCAGAAGTAGGTCAAAGGAAGAACTGACAAAGAAACCACTGAGAGGAACAATAAGAGAAAGCTGCCAACTGAAGGGCATGTTTAGAAGGAAGGAGGGATAAGGTTGCTGAGAGGTCAAGTATAATGACTGAGTGTGGACCATTGGAAAAAGCAATGTGGAGGACATTATGACTTTTGGAAGGGCTGTACAGGAAGAATATTTTCAAGAGAATGGAGATATTGGGGCCTTAGAAAAGCCTATTCTCTCAAATGCTAGGATAGAAGCAGATAAGGGCTGAGGACAAAAGGAGTCAATTCAAGTGAGTGAATCTTTGTGACTAATTTTGTAACTAATAACTTGTTGGCCACATGAAGTCGTTTTTCAGGCAAATGTGAAGGCATGCTGAATCATTTATTTTCTCAGTGATTCACACTTAATCACTTCATCAAAATATTTGCTTTTATTTAAAATCAATTTTGTAATTCCCTGTTAAACCGTCTGAAAATTCATCTTACCAAAAGAGATATGAATCCATTGTAGGCTTTTTATGACTCAGAGACAAAGGATTTCTTTCTTTGTATTGAATTATGTGTGTTACCGAGTCTGGATATGCTCTGAATCTCCTATTGTAATAAGGTAACATTTATTGTTGTGCAAGCACAATAATGCAGTGCTTGGCATTGAGCTAATGATAAAAATAATTGGATTTTATATATACCATCCCAAAAGGAAGGCAGAGATTTTGATTATACAAATACTTAGTAAACAATGATATATTGTTTTTCAATGTCTCTTGAACAGTTGTTTTGTGTTTAACTCTTGCTTGTACTTCCTACTCTCCATTAAACATTTTGATCACTGCAGTCAAAGTGATCCTTTGAGGAATGGTATATTGCATATCTCTTTCCATTCTAATTAGTCTATGGGTTACTGAAAATGTTGGTATTTAGCAATTTCTTTTATGAATAAAGACATTTATTGGTCCTCGTAAGTCTGCAGTTGGCAAATGATGACTGGTATATTATATGACTCCCATTTTATTGATTTTACTCCAAATTTCTTAGAAATGATCCTTTTTTCAAGAGATTTTTTTATCATTCCAAAATAGTTTTCAATGCAGTTCTCTAAATATGCACGATTTTATTTAGTGAACTTATAATTTTATACAGGCCATAAAACATGAAAACTGGCCATTTACTGTTTTAAAATCCAACTTATTTTCATGTTAAAAATTTTCTGACTCTCTGCTTATCTTCCCATTGGAAGTATCTTTAAAAAATAAATAGAAGAGACTGAGTAAACATTTTGAATTACAGGGAATTAGGCAGCTTAGTTACGGGACTAAATAGGTGCTTCTTGAAAGAAACATCTGACTAAGCAATTTATACTTAGTGCTTCAGATGAGAAATATCACAGAACATTCTTTCCAGAAAGTTCTTTAACTTTGTTTGCTTTCTCCTCCAGCTTAGACACTACAACATGCTTCTTAAATACTTGCAAGGCAGGTAAACATCTCATTGGACATTTAGGGTCTGATGAAGATTTGGGACAAAAATGAGTACAAGCAAGACCTAAAGTTATTCAGATTTTGGTGCTAGAAACTTCAGGTCATAAATTCCTGCCACAGAAACAAAGTAATAAAGGATTTTCTGGGCCTGATATTTTAGTGTCTGTCATTTGCAGAGCACATATCTGCCATATAGCTAGATGAAAGTCCATGCCTCTTTCATCTTTTAAAATAGCAAAATAGAGCTTTGTGCTTAAAAGTTTTATGATATATGTAGTTAGTTATTTTGGTGTTAAAGGCATTACTAAGCCTCTAGATTATTTATTTCTTTTTAAACTTATTTTTCTATTTATAGAATCCAAAATAGAACTGGAATATTAGGAAACATGACTGTTATACCAGTTGAATGTACACTCATATAATTATCAGAGATAATTGGGCATTTACTATATACCAAATACTGTGCAATTTGCTGAACCTAAAAAAAGAGAAGACATTGTCCTGTCTTAATGAAATTAGAGTCTAGTGGGATTATTTTATTTTAAAATGTGACCAGACAAAAATTATTACTTGGTGATGCTACTTAGGTACTTTTTTTTTCTTCTGGCCCACCACAGAATTTTGACTTTTTGTCTTTTTCTCAACAAGTCTAAAGAGGAAGTTTCCATGATAGCTAAATTGTCTCGTAGCCTTGTGTGCAGAATCAGAAGTGAAGGGAAGTTGGAAGACAGGGACAAGGTATAACTACTTAGGCTGGAGGATATTATAGTTAGTTCTGCTATAATGCTTGTTCTAAAAACATGAATTTATCCCAACATTGTGGGTGAAATATAACATTCAGAAACACTTGGAACATGAGAATTTTGTGTTTGTTTGTACAAAATCTTATCCACAAAAAACACTGGGCGAAAGACGAATATTGCACCAACTAAACAAAACACTTACAAATGCACAAAACATACATACCTTAAACATCTACCGGGATCTTAGTTCACCACTGTGTTATAGGACACACTCTTCCATTCCTGGTATTAGAACTTTCTCTCCCATTTCCACGGATACTCCTTCGGTCTGCACAATAACCTCTAAGCAATGCCCACTTTTTTAAGTAATCTGCTGACTTTTTAAAAGAGAAAACATCATATTTATTGTAGCACATATATTTTAACCACTTATCATGTGCTAAATTGTGCTGTTTTTATTGAGTTTCTTTTTTAAATGTGTCACTGACAAAAACTTCTGGGGACTATTCCCCATCCTCATTTTGCCATAATCCCTGTGCTGTTACTTTATAATTTAGGGTAGCATTGGTGATTTTAAGAAATATATATCGCAATATACCAAAAATTGAATGTATTTTTAATATTAGCATATATTTCATATTCCATATTTTAAGAGGGAAAAAAATTGGAAGCATAAATGCTTGGGAATGGAAACAAAACTTCAGCCATATTTTTATAGAGTATTCCCTTAATCATATTTAGAAGACGGAAGTAGAGAATTTGAATGATATTAAAAATCACTGCTCTGGGAAAAAATACTTCAGAGGATATGAGGTAGGTTAAAATCAAGTATGACTGTGCTGAACATGACGTCTTTAGTGTCCCATTGGTGTCCTATTATGCCTGAGTTTGGACCACTCCTGGTATGATCTAGGTAAGTCAGTTATTTCTTTGTATTTCAATAGTTACTGGATAAAAGTCAATCTTTCCCTGGCATTTCCTAAGGACCTCATTTGAAACTATATGTGTATCATTGACAATAGTAGAATCACCTTCATAGTCTGAATATGAGAAGGCAGAGTAGCTGTTTACTCATGCTGAGAACAAGGGGACATTTCCTAACATGATTTAAAAAACCTAATATTCTACCCTTGTAAACAAGACCATGCTACTAAAAAGTTCAACAAAGTTGATTATAAAATGAGTATGTTATGGCTGTGCATAGCTTTTGAAGACAGGAACAATGAACCTGATTTAAATGTAATAATTCTCTGTCTTAAAGAGGAGGAAAGTTTAGTAAATTTAAGATAAAGTTCACTGTCTCTGATGCAATTTAAAGCAAATATCAATTGAACCACCTTGTTATACAGACATTATTATTTATTAGATGAAGTCACTATGGTTAAATATATTTTCAAAAGCCATAACAAATGTTGAAGAAACTTGTCTTTTTCAAATTCCTAATTGATAAGTATAAGAGAGGGTAAATAAATACAAATATGTTTGCCAGTAAAACTTTCCTTAGTTGTATTTTGGACTCACCTGCTGAGTCTGGAAACTGAACTCCATCTTTAGCCATATTAATTTTTCAATCAAGTCTTACTGTTCAAAAATGTGATGGGAAATGATTCTTCAGTTTAATTTGCTTTTGTATTTAGCACAGGTTATCTTATATATTTACTCTTTCCCGTTGCTTACTTCAAAATCCTTTATTATTATTTATCTTATTATTGTGATTTTTTTTTGTTGCTATTGCAGGGTGAGTCTTTTTACCTGTCAGTTTTCCTTTAGTCATGAGACATACGCTAACTTTACTGGTCTTCCGTTAATATTGAACCTCACCAGATCATCCACGGCTACCAGGCATAATTAAAGCCTAAAAATTATTTCTAATCCCTAAAATAATAATATAAAACATTTCTGTTTAATTATGGAATCTCTATCCCTTTCTCAAGCCTCAGTAAATGACAGGATTTTTTTTTTTTTTTTTTTTTTTTTACAGCACTCAAGGAGGAAAAGACAGAAAAGGAAAAAGAACCATCAAACTGCAGAATCTAGAAAACATGTCTTCCGAAAAGAACCCTCTTCAGGTTGGGATTCACAACCTCCTTCATGGACCGGAAAGCTCCCACAGGCACTTTTGTCCATGGTATCTGCCAAATTAGTGTTGCTTTTGGAAGACAGCAGTAGGAACCCCTTCTTCCTCCATCTTGCGAACATCTCTTATTGACCTTCTTTAACCAAATTTCAAGACTTGTCTGGTACCTGTTAGGCTGGCTCAGAAAGACGGGACAGTGGGCAGGGACAGCGGGCAGGGA